>JACXGI010020655.1:0-10920 GCA_016801175.1 Esox masquinongy | reverse complement strand
TGTGCTTGGACACAGAGCTCTGTGAACAGCCAGCCTCTTTAGCAATGACCTTTTGTGTCTTGCCCTCCTTGTGCAAGGTGTCAATGGTCGTCTTTTGGACAGCTGTCAAGTCAGCAGTCTTCCCCATGATTGTGTAGCCTACAGAACTAGACTGAGAGACCATTTAAAGGCCTTTGCAGGTGTTTTGAGTTAATTAGCTAATTAGAGTGTGGCACCAGGTATCTTCAATATTGAACCTTTTCACAATATTCTAATTTTCTGAGATACTGAATTTGGGGTTTTCATTAGTTGTCAGTTATAATCATCAAAATTAAAAGGAATAAACATTTGAAATATATCGGTCTGTGTGGAATGAATGTATACATTATACAGGTTTCACTTTTTGAATGGAATGGAACTGAAATAAATCAACTTTTTGATGATATTCTAATTATATGACCAGCACCTGTATAGCTCAATGGGTCTGGGCGTTAAAAGATATTTAATAAATATTCTTCTTGACATTTAACTCTATAGTTCTCTTAAGCTGGACAGAGTTAGACCTATGTAAAGGATTCACTCCTGTGTATTTTCTTTTTTGTAGATAGTTTTCTTTGAAAGAAAGCACGGGCTAGGATGCTTGATTTAGTCATAGATGTGGTTTTAAAATGTCAAGTTACAGCTTCAAATTTACACAACATTGTAATCAATGACATCTGACTCTGTTTGATCACATGCCTTTTTTAAACCTTGTTGGAATATGCAGTCTCTTCTTTGATGCCAAGTTGCTTTCAATCACCGACTTCTACTTGACACCTAGTTCATGTGCATTCTACAACAGGTTGGTCAAACAGTTAGTGTTGGGGGCTTGTAATGAGTTAAAGGACTCATTATCATGAGATCATTATACTATGAATGCACAGGCAAACCCCCCATTCTGACTGAACTTGTAACATGAAATGATTAATATCTGACCCGCAGATGTCACTACTGTGAACTGTTTAATAACTTAAGTAATAACCTTTTTTACATGATCTTCAAAGGGTTCAGAAAGCCTAGGTTGCCCATTAATACTTGAAAGTGCACAAATTTGTTAATGTAAGTTGTTTGTTAACTCATGATCAACTCTGTGCAGACTGTCAGGCTGTCTGGTCACAGAGGAAGGATGTGCTTCTCTGGTCTCAGCTCTGAAGTCAAACCCCTCACATCTGAAAGAGCTGGATCTGAGCTACAATCACCCAGATGACTCTGGAGTCAGACTGCTCTCTGCTGTACTGGAGGATCCTCACTGGAGACTGGAGAAACTCAAGTATGTCCTGTAGATGTTTTCTCTATCAGAAATGTGGTATAAATTTGTCATGTTGTTTTGCTTTATGTGTCAAATACAGGCCTGCCTACCTGTACTCATTTTGCGTAGCATGAACACAGTTTCAAAGTCAAAGTACACTGACATGATATCTAGCTGGGTAATTGTGAATTTGAGGGAAACACAATATTAATTCCTTATTATTATTTAAAAATGACTGCACCAATAACGTTAATATGTTCAGATATCAGCTGGTCTGTTTTTGTTTTCACTAGTAATATCCACACCAACGTTTCTACTCCTGAACAAGTGTTTCTGTTTAGCATATTTGGAGTGACTACATATGATCTCTGCAGTGGTACTAGGTGGAGCACATTGACTAGCAAGGAGTGTGGTGGTAGTTAGTTCAGTGTGGTGGTAGTTAGTTCAGTGTGGTGGTAGTTTGTTCATTGTGGTGGTAGTTAGTTCAGTGTGGTGGTAGTTAATACAGTGTGGTGGTGGTTGGTACAGTGTGGTAGTAGTTGGTTCAGTGTGGTGGTAGTTAGTTCAGTGTGGTTGTAGTTAGTACATTGTGGTGGTAGTTAGTACAGTGTGGTGGTAGTTAGTTCAGTGTGGTGGTAGTTTATTCAGTATGGTGCAGGGCTGCCTCTATATATTACTTTGATAATCGATTATTTTATATGAAGAGTAGCTGATTATTTGATTATTCGATAATTAAAACCGTTAGTTACCGGGAATATAACTCCGGTTATATAACTCCTAGAGGGCTTAGCTCCAAGTGGTGTACCCCCGCCAAGTAAGCGGCCGTCACTAAAAAAACTATGCACATGCGTCAGCCAATCGGGGCACGCCTGCGCCTATAAAGGTACCTGTGCCCATAGGACCCAATCCCCAAAATTTCTTCAGCCAGCAGAAGAGCCGGGTGAGGCAGGGCAACAAGTCTAGGGTGCTCCACTCCACTCATATAACCGGAGTTACATTCCCTGTAATTAACGTTTTGATATGTCGTGGAGCTCCGCCCCCTAGACAGCTTAGCTCCTAGTGGTTTACGGCGGAGCGAGCGAGCCAGGATATACTCCCTGCCAAACCCAACAGGAAGCAATGGGACCCGCTGGGTCAAGTCCAAGACTATCCCCGCAACCCAAAGCACACACATACCCCTCAGACTGCCAAAGGCAGGAAGTGAATACAAGGAATGCGTAAAAAACTTGTATAATAGACCGTCTCAACCCTATAGAGCGAGTGAAGACACGCCTGTAAAGGAAAGGACCAAAATACTAACCCAACAAGGGATTGAACCCGGGTCACGAAAACGGTAGGCAGATACGAACCCGCTAGACCACAGGGATGTGGAATTGAGAATGCGCCCGATGCCACAAGGCGTGGGTGTGATCGTCATAAGTTGTAACAAAAGGCTGTGAGAAAGATGGGAAACCGCTCACATAAGGCCCATACAAAAAACACGCCACCACGCAACGGCGCGGGATGTAGAAAAGACAACACAGAGTGTCAGGCTGAGTCTAAAGGGAACGATTCCGCTAGACCTCAACTCAATAGAAAACAAAGAGAAAGCCTTTGACGGGAAGCAAACCCAGGCCACGGTATTGAGAGACATTACTCATACCGCTCCCCCAACTGAGCCATGCAAGCTCATACGCCCCAACCCGGTAGGAATCTGGGGCTAACGAACACACAGTAACAGAGAGAGAACCCACTAACGTATAGGCTCTGACAACAATAATTACAGATCCCCAGCGGCGGCGCTGAGAACCGAGTGAGTCAGGGACGGAGAAGAAACATCCAGTAGGTAGAAATGAATAAAAGCCGATGGCGATGACTACGACGCCGCGGTGCAAATATCGTCCACCCTAACCCCTGATAAAGGGCAGAAAAGGTGGCGTGTGGAGTGGGCTCTGAGACCCTCGGATGCCACGCACCCCGAAGATTCCTAGGCCAAAGCAATACAGTCGCAAAGCCAGTGAGACAGCCGCTGTTTGGAGAGCGGGCAGCCCAATCGGGGATCCACATAACAAACAAACACCTGAGGTGTCAATCCAATACTCTGAGTCCGTTCAACGTAATGCGCCAGGGCGTGAACGGGGCACAAATGGTGCTGCAAATGGTGCTGCCTCTTCTCCTCTTCGCCCACGTGGGGAGGAGGGAGAAAAGCATGCGGTTCAATCAACCTGGATGGATAAGAGCTCGTAATTACTTTATGCACGAACGACGGGTTCGGACGTAGCGTGGCACAACGCAGATACCCTCTGATGGACAGGCATACAGGGCGCACGGAAAGCGCACGCAGATCGCTCACTCGTTTGGCAGAGCACAAAGCGAGGAGCAAGGCCGTTTTCATAGAAAGCAATTTGAGAGAGCTCTGTTCCAATGGCTCAAAAGGAGGTGCACAGAGCGCTCTGAGCACCTTGGAAAGATCCCACTGGGGCGCCCGTCCTGGCCACTGGTCGGAGACAGCACGTACCCAAAAGGAAACGCCTAATCAGTGGGTGGCTGAAAACAGTGTTACCAGCGAACCCTTCATGACAAGCTCATGAGACCCCTCATGAGATCGCTGAGGCATGACCTCTAATAGTAGAGGGCGATCTCTCCATGTCGAATAGGTACTGTAAAAAAGACAGAATCTCTTCGACGGGGCAACATAGAGGATCTAAGGAAGACCGCTCACACCAAGTCACAAACATGTCCCACCTTGTGGAATACCGTTTGGAAGTAGATGAAACCCTAGTGCCATGTATAGTGGTACTACCGCAGTAGACAGTCCCCTTCTAATCAGCCTGTCCCGTTCAGGGGGCAGACCATGAGGGTCCCTAACAGCGACGGTGGGCGAACAATTGTTCCCCTGGCCTGGGATAGCGCGTCCTGTCTGAGAGGGACAGTCCACGGGCAGTCCTCCTGCAGTTTAATCATTTCCGCGGGGCGATCCGGTGCCACAAGGATCAGATGTAGCCGATCCGATCTGATCCGAGCCAGTAGACGAGCAATGCAATGTAACGGTGGGAACACGTAAAGAAGCCCGGGAGGCCAGGGGTGGTGTGCAAAGGCATCCACCCCTAACAGAGGGTGATCCTGCTGACTGAGGGAGAACCAGAGCCGACACTGAGCGTTCTGCCTCGACACAAAGAGGTCTGTCTGAGGTTTGGCTTCCCCAAATCGCTCCCAGATGAGGGAGACGATTTCCAGATGAAGACGCCACTTGTCGTCTCAAAGACCCTCTCGGGACATTAGGTCCGCGCCCACATTCAGCCGTCCCGGAATGTGAACGGCCGAGAGAGAGCGCAGGTGTCTGTGAGCCCAGAGCCACAGGCACGTGACCGACAGGTGGAGAGCAGGAGACCTGAATCCCCCCTGGCGATTGATGTAGGAGACTGTGGCCCGATAGTCTGCGCGAATCAGAACGTTGCAGCCTCTGATCAGGACCAGGAAGTGGGTTAATACCAGCAGAACGGTGTCCAACTCCAACAGATTGATGTGGCGAGGGCCCGAAGGCCACACTCCCCCTATTGCCTGCCCATACGCCTCCCCACCCTTGCAGGGAGGCGTCTGTGAACACCTGAACGAATGACGTCACTCTCCCCATGGGGACACCCTGAGAGAGTGAGACGGGGTCTCTCCAATAGGCCAGATCCCCCCGTAGGCTGGTCGGCAGGGATAGGAGTCGTTTTCGATGACGCACAGGGTCTACCCGCTGTCGGGAAAACCAAGCTTGAAGTCTGCGCATATGCAGCAGTCCCAGGGGAACCACCGCATGCACTGCTGCCATCATGCCCAACAACAACATGATCGACTGAACCGAACGCACACAAGGTGGGAGACACAGGTTGAGGGAAGAGAGGAGATCCAGAGCCCTGGCGTCCGAAATGCACGCTCTCATCAGACGCTTATCCAGGAGGAGACCCAGATAAGAAACCCTGCGTAACCGAAGGGTACCCTCGTGTACTCGTAGGCCCTGCCCTGAAATGCAAATCGGAAAAACTTTCTGTGGCGAGGTATGATCGGCACATGAAAGTAAGCATCCTTTAAGTCTATGCTCGTGCAAAAGTCCCCCAGGAGCACTGATTCCAATAGGCAAGTCGTAGTGAGCATGCGAAAGGGCCGTTCGGTCACACACTTGTTCAGGGTGCGCAGATCCAGAATCGGTTTGACACCACCTGTCTTCTTTGGAACTAGGAAGTAGAAGGAATAGAAACTGCTGTGTTTCAATTCCTCCTGGACCACAACGATAGCATCCTTGTTCAGGAGCTCTGTTATCTCTGATAAGAGGGCATCCGCCTTGTCCTGCGACAGCATCACTGTCTCCACTACTCCTGGAAAGGGAGGGGGGAGCTTGAGAAACTGAATCAGATAACCTTCTCTGATCGTTCGATCGAGCCAAGGTGACAGTGTACAATGACGACCCCACTCCCAATAGCGCTCTGAGAGTGGACGAGCACGAAGTTGAGGGGCGTTCATTAGAAAATTCTTGTAATCCTCTTCCGCCCCTACCGCAACCGGTCTTGCCCGAGAAGGGAGAGACACGGTCCATGGAGGGCGAGGATCGAAAGGGTGCAGAAAAGAAGTCACAGCCGGGAATGCGAACCCAGAGCTCCTAATCGAGAGTCGGAGACGCTACCCGCTAGACCACAGCGGCGCATAACGGGAGAGGCACTCATATTGTTATAAGGCATAGATCCGCTATGCATGGAACCCGGCGTCTGCATACACGGGATCTTAGCCGCTATCACACAAACTTTGTCATGGCGATCCAACGGTCCAACGTGATTCCTCGAGAAACTTTGATGAGCTGAGCCTGGCCCTTGAGCCATTTAAAGGAGCTATGGTGTTTCTTAGTGGGCAACAGTACGTTACCCTCTCTGCACTTCCACAGCTAGTGCAAAGCCTTAAGAAATCCATACAGAGTTCAATTTTTGAGACTGCACCAGTAAGGTCATACCTGGCTGACACATGGCTCATGTGGCAGAACAGATCAGAGAAAGATGGCAAGGACTATCTGTGTTTCAACTTGAATCTCCAAATACAGTCCTGATTGCTTCTGCTTTTGATCCCAGGTTTAGAAAACTTAACTTTTTGCCTGCTGATGAAACATTCAAGGTCCAAAGCACGTTAAAAGCCATGTCACTTGCTGTCAAAAGGAAGCGAGGCAGTCCAACGAAAGTGACCTCCAGCCCAGCACAAGACAACCCAGTAACGTATGTCATAGGTGCAACATCGTTCCTCTACAATGAGATAGATGTCTCATATCTTTAACTAACATTTGCAAAATACTGTCAGAAAGGGCAGCTGCAGAGCTGAATAATGGATTGTTTGAAAAAATGATTTCAGGATTATGTCTTGGTGAGTGGACTTTGAGAAAAATATTAATTTTGGACAAACTATCCCTTTAATGCATTTGTTGTAATAATATAAAAAGACAACTTGACTTCACTGGTGGATCTAGGGGGTGGGCCATCGGGGCACTTTTCCCACCTGAAATCGGATTGGAACCTTTAGGGCCCTTCCTGTGTCACTGCAAAATCTATAATATTATTTACAGTTTCAAATAAAAATTTTCCTAAACAATACGTAATGAACTCCACTGTCCAGAGATCCCCATATTAGATTAAATACAGAAAGCTTAACATTTTTGTTTAACATACAAATGGTATACTGGACCAGTGGTACCAGTATTTCTGTTGCATCGCAGCTTTTAATAGTTACCAGACTCGTTGTTGTTCACTGTGTTCAGGGTAACCCATTACAAACATTCTCACACCAGAGATGTAGCATAAGTTGATTATGTTTAAAGTTGCAAGGAATTGTATTCCTGCTTTGACATTGACCAAGTTCATTGACGGAGATAGCTAACGTTGACTTGACGTATCAGTGCAGCAGGCTAACTAAGTTTAGCTTTATTGCTGGTGGTAGCTTTATTGCTGGGGATTGAGGATAATTATTTAAAGAGTTAGCGTCACTGTTTGAGTTGTAGCTAGCTAGTTCATATTTTGATCTTGCATATTCCAGGAAAATTTGATAGCTCTGAAATTGTGGATCATGTTGATTTGGCCCATGGATATTTTGATGATTTGGTATGGAGTTAGATGTGTCTCAATATTCGTAAATATATCTAGAAAATTGGTGCGAATATTCATCACAACTCACAAATAAAAATAGGATTTGTAAATGTGAAAAAATATTTTGTAAATAAAAATCTGTCAATATGTAAACATGTTTCACAAATATAAATTAAATGTGTGAATATGTTACAACATATTTCACAAATAGAACACAAATCTGTAAAACATCTACAACTGTTGCTTAACATTTACAAGTGTTGATTTACAGTGGATATAAAAAGTCTGTGATGTAAAAGAATGAGACAAAGATAAATCATGTCATAACTTTTTCCACTTTTAATGTGACCTATAATGTGAACAATTCAATTGAAAAACAAACTGTAATTTTTGAGGGAGAAAAATGAAAAATAAAAACCTTACAATAAACTGGTTGCATAAGTGTGCACACCCTCTTATAACTGGGGATGTGGCTGTGTTCAGAATTAACCAATCACATTCAAACTCATGTTAAATAGAAGTCATTACACACCTGCCATCATTTAAAGTGACTCTGATTAATCACAAATAAAGTTCAGCTTCTTCTAGTAGCATTTTCCTGACATTTTCTTAGTTGCATCTTAGACCAAAAGCCATGGTACGCAGAGAGCTTCCAAAGCATCAGAGAGATCTCATTGTTGAAAGATATCAGTCAGAAGAAGGGTACAAAAGAATTTCAAAAGCATTAGATATAGCATGGAACCAGCGCTTGACAGTAACTTCTTTGCTCACCAGCCACTGTGGCTAGTGGTTTTCCAAAGTTACTAGCCACTCAACATTTTCCCTAGCCACCATTTTGTTGTTGGGGAATTACGTTTTATTTGATAAAATTTGACTATGGTGTGCTACATCTTAGCCTGTCTTGTTTACTGGTTCAGTCACTATTAGCCAAAGGTGGTACCCCACCCTACCGGGCACCCATCCGTGAAATACTTTATATAATGTGGCTACACACTTGAAAAAGACTATTATACTGTTAAATCTGCCCTGTTGTCCATGTCCACTTGTGCAGCTAATGCACGCTACAATGTCCTCCCTAATATCAACCAAAATATGCAAGCAATATATATATATATTCTTAACATAACCTAGAACTATTAACATGTCATTTAAAAAGAAATATGAAATCACCGATCAGCTTTATAATTAATCGCAGTCACTATTATTGCTGTCTGTTTTTGTTATGCTATGTTCTTGTTAATATAGACTTGCATAAAAAACGAAACAGAGCTTTGTCAATTTTTCCCCCTATCTTTGCCTTGACGGCACATCGTTAATCTCCCTCGACATCCTTCAGATGTACTAGGCTCTGCTGCTGTCGCTGATCCAGCGTCTTCACGTTCATATATTTGTATTGTTAATAACTTAAATAAGTTAATTATGTTTTTTACTCTATATATTGCATAAATAGCCTAAGGTTTTTGGTGATAGTACATACACTAATCTGATGGTCTTTTCACCTGTCATCTTTGTTTGTCTCGCGATCTCTTTAAAAACAAATCTGTAATTTTAGGCTACTAGAAGTCACCTGAAAAGTTTAAAAAATGTTTTGCGGATTAGATGTAGTTTGAGGTTATTAAGTTTTAATGGAATATTTTGACATGCTTAGGTGTGAAAGAAAACTAGGATCCACTTGTTTTTCCGACATTATTCATCTCCGCGTAATCTGGACCCGTGTGGTCCTGAATGCAAGGTTGCCAGATTTCATTGACCATGAACTGTTTTCAGCCGCTGTCTCCAGAAAACAAATGGACTTCCTCAAGCCCATTAAAAATAGCCCAATTGAGTGGGAATCACACTCCACCTGGCAACACTCAATATGGAAAAAGTTTCATCCTATGGTCATTTTAGCTGCAGTGTTTCGTTGGTATTTTATATATGAGCGCAAAATCATGTTTTACCATGCCAACACACAGATGCGGTACGAGATTTTGGGAAGGCTGTTGCCTATGAGTTTTGAATCCAGGAAAAACCCTGTGTATAGATATATAAAATGCCACCCGCCAAAGTGGCTAGTAAGTGTGACTGCGTTACACGCCACAGCCAAATTCTTCCCGTATTTGGCGGGTGGGCGGGTGCCAATGTCAAGCCCTGCATGGAACACAGTGAAGACAGTCATCATCAAGTGGAGAAAATATGGCACAACAGAGACATTACCAAGAACTGGACGTTCCTCCAAAATTGATGAAAAGACGAGAAGAAAACTGGTCAGGGAGGCTTCCAAGAGGTCTAGAGCAACATTAAAGGAACAGCAGGAATTTCTGCCAAGTACTGGCTGTGTGCTACATGTGACAACAATCTCCCGTATTCCTCATATGAATGGACTATGGGGTAGGGTGGCAAGACGGAAGCCTTTTGTTACAAAGAAAAACATCCTAGCCCGGCTGAAGTTTGCAAAAACAAACATCAAGTCCCCCAGAAGCACGTGGGAAAATGTGTTATGGTCTGATGAAACCAAGGTTGAACTTTTTGGCCATAATTCCAAAAGGTATGTTTGGCGCAAAAACAACACTGCACATCACCCAAAGAACACTATACCCACAGTGCAGCATGGTGGTGGCAGCATCGTGCTTTGGGGGTGTTTTTTTTCACCTGGAACCGGGGCCTTAATCAGGGTGGAGGGAATTATGAACAGTTCCAAATACCAGGCAATTTTGGCACAAAACCTTCAGGAGTCCGTTAGAAAGCTGAAGAGGAAGTTCACCTTTCTGCACGACAATGACCCAAAGCACACATCCAAATCCACAAAAGCATGGCTTCACCAGAAGAAGATTATCGTTTTGGAATGGCCCAACCAGAGCCCAGACCTGAATCCAATTGAACATCTGTGGGGTGATCTGAAGAGGGCTGTGCACAGGAGATGTCCTCGCAATCTGACAGATTTGGAGCGCTTTTGCAAAGAAGAGTGGGCAAATATTGCCATGTAAAGATGTGCCATGCTAATAGACTCCTACCCGAAAAGACTGAGAGCTGTAATAAAATTAAAAGGTGCTTCAACAAAGTATTAGTTTAAGGGTGTACACACTTATGCAACCAGGTTATTGTGAGTTTTTTATATTTTATTTTTCCCCCTCAAAGATTTCAATTTGTTTTTCAATTGAATTGTTTACGTTATAGGTCACATTAAAGGTGGAAAAAGTTCTGACATGATTTATATTTGTCTCATTCTTTTACATCACAAGAACCTGGCATTTTAACAGGGGTGAGTAGACTTTTTATATTCACTGTATATACAGGTGCTGGTCATATAATTAGAATATCATCAAAAAGTTGATTTATTTCAGTAATTCCATTCAAAAAGTGAAACTTGTATAATGTATACATTCATTCCTCACAGACTGATATATTTCAAGTGTTCATTCCTTTTAATTTTGATGATTATAACTGACAACTAATGAAAACCCCAAAATCAGTATCTCAGAAAATTAGAATATTGTGAAAAGGTTCAATATTGAAGACACCTGGTGCCACACTCTAATCAGCTAATTAACTCAAAACACCTGCAAAGGCCTTTAAATGGTCTCTCAGTCT
>JACXGI010020654.1:0-10921 GCA_016801175.1 Esox masquinongy | reverse complement strand
GACATCCGAGTGGGAGAATACCAGACAATACACCTTTTTGAACGCTTTTTGAAAGCTAATGTTAGGTTTGAGAAGAAACGTTAGGTTTGACATTACTCTCCTTGGCAGCGTTTGCGGTAAAAGATAAATAAACAAAAATTACTTGCTCCACGCACAAATAAGTCACTATATTTAGGTCGTACTAATTTGCACAGGTGATTATGATGTTAAAGGGTACTTTGCAGTTTACTTTTTGGTAACTGAGGTAATGTTATCCTTCTGGCTAGCTACAGTAGCCTTAATGTTACTTAACTGTCAATACCGTAGCCTGTTTGTTATCTTCATGTGAACGCTCCCAACTAAAACTTCTGAAATGGAACAGATTCCAGAATCTATAAAAATTTTGAGGGAGGAGTAGATGTAACGTGAAGATTTAAAACATGATAATTAAACTTTATGTGGAAAAAACATATCAGTTATAATAAGTTATTATTCAAAATATGATGTTAAAAAGTAAACAATGTATATGTTTTTGTCATGCATGTTTTTTTCTTATCAGCAATTCAAGTTTTATAGTTGTAAGTTCCAAATCCTCCTATTTCACTCAATGGCCTTTGTGCCCTGGCATGTGGCCTTTGTGCTCTAAACATTTTTGTGACACTGAAGGCCTAATTACCTTGCCCCTAAAATGATGAAATTCCAAGCCTAAATATTTTTATCACACGTTTCAATGAATCTATTTCCATAAACATTACTCATGGCTTCTTGATTGTAGGTTGTGTTGATTGTGATGATGTTCCAGCAGGTTGTTTGGTAATTAAAGGATAAGTGTACCATTAATTAGGCCTATCTTAACTGTTTGATGCATACACCAACTAATGCTAATAAAGTAACAAAGGTAAACTAATGAAATTAAACAAAGAAGTAACATATTAAATAAAAAGCAAATAAGAACGTATGAAAGGGTCAAAAAGGTATATCTCTGGAGTGTCTTCCATAGCGACCACAACTCACAAACACACCTGTTCAATTAATGCTGTGAGGTTCCTCACCATAACTTAACTGGCTCTATATCCTGTACTAGGTAGCACGAGGGGCAGTCGGAACTATTTACAATATTGAATGATATGGGTCTTACAGTATTTGTAATTAATTTAGCAAAAATGGCAGATTTTATCTGATCATTTAAAGCAATTTTACCTAGTCGGACCTTGTTTTTTTTCTATAGTTCCCAGTTGCGGATGTTTTAAAATTCCCCAGTTCCCAGTTGTGGATGTTTTAAAATTCCCCAGTTCCCAGTTGCAGATGTTTTACAATTCCCCAGTTCCTAGTGGTTTTGAACACAGCAGTGGGCTACATGAAATGTGTGTATTTGCAGTTTAGTCCTATTTTTTGTAGTAAACGTTTGATTAATCATAACATAGCCTATCAAATGACAGAAAGTCATTGTCATTACCTAGAAAAAGCCACGTTGAACCAAAGATGTTCACTGCTGCAATTTCAAACATTAATCTAACTTCCTAACAGCATGTTTGTGAAACATAACTTAAAAAAAACTGACATCCACCTAGGAATTGTTTATCACTGTCAATCGTAAATTCAACCCGAAACCAAACAGAAAGTCTGCATTGTGTTGACAGTGGTTGTATAACCAATATATACGTTAAGTAAAGTCCAATAGCCTAAATGCTTTATAAGCTATTCTCCAATGAGCAAATATGTATGTTTCCCGGAAAAGTGATTGAATATAAATTCCCAAATTTTAATTCCCCAAATTCCCATGTTTTAATTCACCTAACTATGTTTTCAGATGAGATTTATAACATAGTTATCTACCTGACACTAACAAATTGGTATGGTTCTAAAGCTGGTACCTACTTGTTTTGAGTGTTGTTGACACCAGTTGGCTTTTCTTTCCATTTTCCATCACAGTCCAGACAGTGACAGAGTACTCAGTAACAAGATTCAGATCAGAGAGAGTGATGCTGGTTGTAGATGTGGTAGTGGTGTGTGGTTCTGTCCCTGGACAGAGGTAGGAGATCTGGTAATGATGATGGGTTTGGTCCAATCCTGGTGGATGTTTCCAGTTGACAGTAGCTGATGTGGTTTCCACTGAGTCAACAGTCAGATGGACTGGAGGAGGAACCACTAAGAGAAAATACATGACTGTCAGTGTTACAGTAATATATTACAGGAAGATAAGACAAATTGTAGTTTAATGGGCTGGTATGTTGTAGATAAAAGAAAAATTAAAACAGACAATTGTTTTTTAATGTTAAAAATGACAATTTTAAACTGAATGGTTTGAACCCTGAATGCAAATATGCCTGTGGTATATGTAAGCAATATTGCACAGGGGGTGTGGTATCTGTCAGCAGTGAGGCACAGGGGGTGTGGTATATGTCAGTAATAAGGCACAGGGGGTGTGGTATATGTAAGCAATAAGGCACAGTGGGTGTGGTATATGTAAGCATTAAGGCACAGGGGGTGTGGTATATGTAAGCACTATGGCACAGGGGGTGTGGTATGTGGCCAATATACCATGACTAAAAGCTGTTCTAATGCACGATTCGTCATGCCTAAGAACAGCTCTTAGCTGTAGCAAATTGACAGTACACTGTGAAAAACTGCAGAAAATTGTGCATCTTCTCAGATGCTTCTGTCAAAGCCATATCTGCAGTTTATCTGAAAGTCACATACAAAGATAGCATAGCAATGTTGTGTGCTGCAGCGTTGGCTGTGAATTTGTCAAACTTATCGCGGAACAAAAAGACCTGAAATTAGATGCAATCAGATTCTACACGGATAGTAAAGTGGTGTTAGGATACATATATACAGTTGTGCTCAAAGGTTTGTATACCCTTGGAGAATTGGTAGTACATGTACCATTTGTAAAGAAAACATGAGTGAGCAGGCAAAACACGTCTTTTATTTCTAATGGGGTTCACATTCAACTGTTGGTCATAACAGAATGGCAAAATCATAAAACAAAACATGGCAACGAAGAAAAAAATGAACTGACCCCTGTTCAAAAGTCTGCATACCCTTAGTTCTTAATACTGTGTATTGCCCCCTTTAGCATCAAGACAGTGTGAAGTCCTTTGCAACAGTTGTCCACGAGGCCCAGAGTTCTTGCAGGTGGTATAGCTGCCCATTCGTCTTGGCAAAATGCCTCCAGGTCAAACAAAGTCTTTGGTTGCCTTGCATGAACCGCAAGTTTGAGATCTCCCTAGACTGGCTTGATGATATTAAAGTCAGGAGACTGTGATGACCACTCCAGAACCTTCACCTTTTTCTGCTGTAACCACTGGAGGGACAACTTGGCCTTGTGCTTAGGGTCATTGTCGTGCTGGAAAGTCCAAGAGTGTCCCATGCGCAGCTTTCGTGCAGAAGAATGTAAATTGACTTCCAGTATTTTCTGATAATGTGCTGCATTCATCTTGCCATCAATTTTCACAAGATTTCCCGTGCCTTTAGAGCTCACACACCCCCAAAACATCAGTAAGCCACCACCATGCTTCACAGTGGTATTCTGTTCACTTTTAGGCCTTGTTGACTCCTCTCCAAACATAGCGCTTATGGTTGTGACCATAAAGCTCTATTTTGGTCTCGTCACTCCAAATGACAGTGTTGCCAGAAGCTGTGAGGCGTGTCAAGGTGTTGTCTGGCATATTGTAACTGGGCTTTTTTGTGGCATTGGCGCAGTAAAGGCTCAAAGAAGGCAACTCGACCATGCAGTTCATTTTTGTTCAAGTATCGTCGTATTGTGTTCCTTGAAACAACCACACCGTCTTTCCAGAGCTGCCTGCATATTTCTCCTCAGGTTACCTGTGGGTTTTTCTTTGTATCCCGAACAATTCTTCTGGCAGTTTTGGCTGAAATCTTTCTTGGTCTACCTGACCTTGGCTTGGTATAAAAAAATCCCAGAATTTTCCACTTATAAAATGATTGAACAGTACTGACTGGTATTTGCAAGGCTTTGGATATCTTTTTATATCCTTTTCCATCTTTATAAAGTTCCATTACCTTGTTACGTAGGTCCTTTGACAGTTCCTTTCTGCTCCCCATGGCTCAGTATCTTGCCTGCTCAACCCACATGAGAACTAACAAACTCATTGAATATTTATACACAGACACTAATTGCAATTTAAAAAAATCACTGGTGTGGGAAATTCACCTTTAATTGCCATTTTCACCTGTGTGTGTCTCTGTAACAAGGCCAAACATTCAAGGGTATGTAAACTTTTGATCAGGGCCATTTGGGTGATTTCTGTTATCATTATAATTTAAAAAGGAGCCAAACAACTATGTGATAAATGGCTTCATATAATCACTATTCTGAAATAAAAGACGTTTTCGTTGCTTGATCAGTCATATTTTCAAAATCAATGCCAAAATATCACAATTTCTGCCAGGGTATGCAAACTTATGGGCACAACTGTAACCAGGCACAACGATTATATGTTTATGTCAATAACAGGGCATGTTCCCACAGGACTCAACCCAGCAGATCTGGCATCTTTTAAAGGAGCCCCCTCCGTAAGCTCCAACCTGTCAGTGACAATGAAGACTTATTGAGAGTAGGTGGGCGCATGCAGTCAGTTACAGAAGAGTGAGACCAAATCTCTCATCATACCAAGCCATTATCACATGGCCACCGTGCTTGTCCGCCACCATCATGAATGTGTATAACACCAAGGAAGACACCTACTGTAACTGGATGATTGTGTGAGCAAAGGAGCATCTGCAGTGTGATCCACAGATGTGTTACTTGTCGGAAACTTACAGAAAGAATAGAGTAACAACAAATTTTCCTGGTGAACACCGGCAAACTGAACCCCTGTTCTCATATGTAGGCCTGGATGTCTTTAGACCATGGGAGGTATGCGCACGGCACACTAAAGGCAGCCAAGTTAATAGGAAATGATGGACAGTGCTATTTACATGCATGTCCACAAGGGCCATCCACATTGAAATAACTGAATCGATGAGCTCCTCTAGCTTTATAAGCGTGCTCCGCAGATTCTTCGCAATCAGAGGTCCTGCCAAGCAATTACGCTCAGACTGCGGAACCAACTTTGTTGGAGCAGCTAATGAGCTGATGTTGGAGCTTCAGGGCCCCAAAGGCACAAGCGTGGAAGACTATTTGCTTGACCAGCGATGTACTTGGGTCTTCAACCATCCGCATGCCTCTCATGTGGGTGATGAGTGAGAGCACATGATCATGATAAAAATTTTGACATGCGTTTTTCTGGATTTTTGTTGTTGTTATTCTGTTTCTCACTGTTCAAATAAACCGACCATTAAAATTATAGACTGATCATTTCTTTGTCAGTGGGCGAACGTACAAAATCAGCAGGGGATCTAATAAATTTTTCCCTCACTGTATCAACCTGGACAGTTACTATATCGGGTCTTTTCTTAACTTAGCTCCCCCAAATAAGGACTAGAGTCCAGTTCACCTGTAGAATACAAATAATAATAACCTCCTGCTGTTTAAGAGCGCTACCGTAAGGACAGTTCTTATTGCGGTTTTATTGCACAGGCCCTAGGCCTGTCTCTGTAAATAGAAGAAGCCAAGGCCCTGTTCAGCTGACATTCCACTCATTACTGCCCCTGAACACAGATACTGGCATTATAAGTTGGAGACAGAGAAAGACATGTCTTTTAGTATACGTAATGTTTCAAGCATACAGAGTACAAAGACCTTCTAATAGAATAGTGAATAAATAGGAACATAGTAATAAATAAATTTTTCCACAAGAACAAACAATTCTGCAGTTTAAGAACACGTCATGGATCTGACATAGACTTTTCTCAGGACCTTTCTCAAGAACAAATTTAAGAAAAAAACGTAGGAAAATATTGGTGAATGAGGCCCATTGTGAATGTTTTTCTAAGCAAGGACGGATTGGTAAGGAAAGTGGAAGTCAGTGACCCGTCATCAAATGGTGAAGACCTCTGAGGTTGTCCTTTTTTCTCCACAAGATGGATGAGAGATAAGAATGATAATAGTAGTGTCTTTTAGAGTCACCAGACGGAGTGTGTTCTGGACCATATTTACTTCAACATGATTGATATCTAGTGGTCTTTATGTTGCACTTTTATTTTGAAAAAGTTGCAAACAAGAAGCATCATTGTTAACTAGCTGCTCTTCAGTAAAACACATGAGGGTAACCCCAGAAAAGGCCCAACAGGCAGGAAGTCCCTCCATTAACTTTGCCAAGCATCAACCAAGGGACACCAACCAACCGCAACCACCCTGAAAGAGGGCAAAGTAACGCCCACAGAGTTCACTCCCATTGCATGAGGACAGCAACAGAGAACAACAGTAAGCCAGTGACCCCGCCCCCAAATGGCATTTATTTGATTTATTGATTTATCAGGGTAACCGGAGAGAAGAGCATTGCAGTAAACTAATCTTAACGTACTGTAACAAAAACATGGATTCGATTATCTGCGTTATTTCTTGATAAAAAGTTTCACATATTTGCAATATTCTTAAGATGGAAAAAAAGCTGCTCTTGAAGTATATTTTATACCGATCAGCCATAACATTATGACCACCTGCCTAATATTGTGTAGATCCCACTTTCGCCACCAAAACAGCCGTGCTGTGATATCTGGCACCAAGACGTTAGCAGCAGATCCTTCAAGTCCTGTAAGTTGCGGGGTGGGGCCTCCATGGATCAGACTTGTTTGTCCAGCACATCCCACAGATGCTCGACTGGATTGAGATCTGGGGAATTCGGAGGCCAAGTCAACACCTTGAACTCGTTGTTGTGTTCCTCAAACCATTCCTGAACCATTTTTGCTTTATGGCAGGGCACATTATCCTGCTGAAAGAGGCCAATGCCATCAGGGAATACCGTTGCCATGAAAGGGTGCACATGGTCTGCAACAATGCTCAGGTAGGTGGTATGTGTCAAAGTAATATCCACATGAATGGCAGGACCCAAGGTTTCCCAGCAGAAGGTTGGTGGGTGTCCCTTTGGTTGATGCTTGGCAATGTGGACGGATTGATTTCCTGCCTGTTGGGCCCTGTCCGAGGCCTCCCCTGGATAGGGCCACAGTGTCACTGGACCCCTCTGTCTCAGCCCCAAGGTCTTACGCTGCTATATTATTGTGCTTGGGGAGTAGGGTCAGTTCTCCTTCTCCACTATAAATCCTTGTAGATCTAAGGAATGCATTTTCAAAATTTTTCCTGTCTCCTGCCCTGTTTAAACTTAGGAGGACATGAGGTCCTGGCCCACACCTGAGGAGTACCAGGCTTGAAAGACCCGTTGCTGTCCCTGTGCAAAGTCCTCCTGGTTGTGTTGCAGATCAAGACGATACCTGACGATTTCAGCTGCCACTGTGCTAACACCTCCCCCCTCCCCCGTGTTGTCCCTGTCCTTGTCCATCTGGTCATGCTTCCGACCTGGACTAAGTTTAAATAGACTCTGGACTCAGCTCACATGCATTTATTAATTATTACAATTTGTACTCTTAATATGTTCACCCGGCACTGGGTCCTCTCTAGGTTTCTTCCTAAATTTCGGCCTTCTTAGGGAGTTTTTCCTAGCCACTGAAATTCAACACTACTATTGTTTGCTCCTTGGGGTTTAAGGCCGGATGTTTTGTAAAAGCACTTTGTGGGGTCGAGGGTAACGCCGAGGTCTCTCACAGTTTTTTGGGATATGACCAGACAACCATCGAGCTTCACTGTGAGATCTGCCAACAAAACTCTTCTTTTTTGGGTCCTGAAATTAGCATTTCTGTTTTTTACTGAGTTTAGAAGCAAACGGTTCTGTCAGAGAAAATTACACATCTTTCTAGCTAATTTACATGTTCTATGCTCTGCTTCGTAACCTCTGACTGTTTCATCCTAATGTTGTTGGTGCCAACGAAAATAACTATCTCTGTAATCTCTATACTTGCCAGTTTTAGACTTTGCCAGCACCAACCCCAGATTTGTGGCTACGTCGGTGGCTCTGCCCCTCGGTAAACAGTGTACGATCCCCAGGCTGATTCTTTAGTCTAATACTGCGGGTAATGGAGTCGTCGATGACTAGGGTTTTTAGTTATCCAGGCTACCGGTAGAAAATGCCTCCAGATCATTCCCCTCAGAAGACGACCTCGATTCTGACTCCATCTGGGAAAATCGGCAGAAAATTTCTGCCGGCTATAACAACCCAAGTTTTGCAAGTCAGCGGCATTTCTCCCCAGTGGCCAAGAGAATGTTGCCCGGTGGCAAGGGATGTGACACTATTATTTCTTACTGTTGGCACAGACCCTGTTTTTTTGTTTCTACACTAACACTTGACTGAGATTTGCGTTTAACTTTGATATCTTTATCTGAAGGCGATAGTTGTCCATGTTGAAATTACTTCTACAATGAATAGGCATAATGGTACTTAGCTTTGGTTTTTCAGGGGCGAGTAGCTCCATTTGTTATGTCTGAAAAAATGTTGGTGTAAAAAAGTTGGATAAAAATAACATGTTGGTAAACTAGTAAAAAAAAGAATTTAACCAAGTTAGTTTATATGTAAGTAAAGTTGCAAAGGCGTGGCCAGGTAGGCAACAGCAAGCTGCGTATGGCACGTCAACAATCATAAAAATAGTCAGTGGTTTAGTATACTGGCAACTTGTGCTGTTTAAATGCATACATATTCATGTTGTCATTAGTTAATATCGTTAATACTTACCGCTATGCATACTTACTTCTATATTAGTAAATTGATGTAACAATCTCCTAATCTGTCTGGCTGTATTGCATATTTTTGTGTTGCAGTTTTATATCTGCCAAAGACAACACCTGCCAGTTCCTTGGAGCAGTAGTTAATTAAGAGTTTAACTGACTGTATAGTTGATCATAGACTCACTAGGAGTACGTTCAGCAAGGACAGAACATAGTATATTGGCCATATACCACGCCCCCTCAAGTTCAAGGATATTTTGTCAAATGCACTGAACAACACAGCTTCATCCTGTACAATGATATTCTTATGACATGGCACCCGACAACTACTTAGTGTTTGCTTAAATATATAATGGTTACAAGTAAGGAGATAATGGTTAAATATACTGAAACTCTCTTACCTGTGCATATGGTTATTGAAACAGGTTCACTCTCTTCCTCATTGTTCAGGACAGTTACAACATCAACAGTGTACTCTGTGGCAGGTTGCAGGCTTGAGAAGGTCCTGTAGCACTCCCCTGTATTCACTGAAAAGGGCTCTGTTCCTGGGCTGCTGTAGGATACAAGGAAACGCTGTGGGACTTTCTCCATTCCTTCACCCTTGGTCCAGTGGAGAGTGAAGGAGGTATATTCCACATTATCAACCTTTAAGTCTCTAGGTGGTACCACTGAAACATAAATTGAGATGTGTTGCAAAAATCAGAGTACTGAAAACACAAAGTATGCAAGTAAAACATGACTATATCCAAACTCTTTACCTGTGGTTAAAGATGCAGAAATACATCTGCTTAGTCGACCATCATCTCCCTCTGTGGCCACAGTGATCAGGCACTTCTCACCAGGTTTCAGACCGGTGATTTCAAGATGATGACCTCCTTTCACTCTTGAGGAGATTTTCTCCCTACCACATTCACAGGTCACTCTGAACCTCTGTGGTCCTTCAACCCGCTGAGGAGAACTCCAGCTCAGAGACACAGAGTCAGATGTCAGCAACTGGACCTGGATGTTCTCAGGAGGGCCCACCTCTGGTTAAAAGACAATGGGAAAGAAACAAAACAACTACAAACTCTAAAATGACAAATGCATACTATCAATATTATTTTTCAAACGCTTCAAATTATATCTAAAAATCTTTATTTAACTCTCCAACAAACATACACCTACCATAGTCTGAGGTCAGTGTTTGGTGTTTGTTTCCTTCAGAGGTCTTACACTGTGGAAACAAAGCAAGAGAAACATAAGAAGAGGCTTTTGATACATACAAAACTCTTAGTCAAGCAAATAATCCATATCATGCAACGAAGAGAACATCCAAGGTAGCTACCTGTCTTTCTGATTTCTTTATATGACAATAGATTGTCTCATGTCCTCTGTGCTTAGTCACTGAACAGAGGCTGCAGATGTAAATCTCTAGAGGCCTGTGATGCTCCTGACAGAGTTTCTCCTCCAGGTCATCAGTCACCTCCACCAGTGTGTGTCTCTGGAGATTAGGTACTGTGTAGTGGTGTCTGACGTGTCGCTCACAGTAGAATATAGTACAACTTTGACAGAACTTCACAGCTTGGACCGAAGAACAGATATCACAGAGCACCTCTCCTAGTCTGATTGTGAATAGCGAAGAACACTTTAAATGTATTACATTGATCAAAGGAACCATATCAACTCAAGCAATAGCCTGATCACCTAACACAGCAGAACAACTAATAATTGGGTCTTTATGCAGTGTTTGTATCTAGTCATGCAAGTGCAATATAATTTTATAATGACAGAGGCATACTGAAGCTATCATCTTGTGCGAAGGAGATTCTCACCCCTTGAATGCAATAGGGAACTCCATTGATTTGTCACTTTTCATTGATAAAAAAGAGGAAATAAACTCTGCTCTCTCTGGATAGGCACTGCAAGCCACACAAAAAAGCATAACAAAAATGCTAAATTTTCCATATTCATTTAAACAAAAATGTGACGCATTCACAACATACCAGAACATACATGTTTAATCTCACCCTTCATTTTGCAGTGAGGCCTCATCTATGAAACTAGTCAGGTTATTCGCTGATTCATCTCTTTTTACTGATGAGTAACCAGAGGGAACAGACTCTGCCATCTCCGAGTAGACCCTGCTAATGATACAATAGTTACACAAATATAGTAAATACTCAAATAAAAGGCCAACAGAAAATAATATAAAGGCCCAATTAAATGTTTACTTAAATAAAAAATATTGTGTGAGTAACAATTAGGTAATCCCTTCAAGTCCAC
>JACXGI010020653.1:0-10923 GCA_016801175.1 Esox masquinongy | reverse complement strand
GTACTGTCATCTGTACTGTCACCTGTACTGTCACCTGTACTGTCTCCTATACTGTCATCTGTACTGTCCCCTGTACTGTCATCAGTACAGTCATCTGTACTGTCCCCTGTACTGACTCCTATACAGTCATCTGTACTGTCCCCTGTACTGACTCCTTACTGTCACCTGTACTGTCATCACTTCTGTCCCCTGTACTGTCCTCTATACTGTCACCTGTACTGTCACCTTACGGTCACCTGTACTGTCCCTGTACTGTCAGCTGTACTGTCACCTGTACTGTCAGCTGTACTGTCACCTGTACTGTCCTCTGCACAGTCACCTGTACTGTCCTCTGCACAGTCACCTGTACTGTCCTCTGCACAGTCACTTGTATTGTCCTCTGCACTGTCACCTGTACTGTCCTCTGTACTGTCCTCTGCACAGTCACCTGCACTGTCATCTATACTGTCACCTGCACTGTTCCCTGTACTGTCAACTGTACTGTCAACTGTACTGTCATTTGTACTGTTACCTGAACTCTCACCTGTACTGTCATCTGTACTCTCCCCTGTACTGCATGTTTTTGCTCCTGATCATGGTTTAACCCAGTCATTCCTGTCAGCTGATAATTAATGTATGACATTCTCACCATCTGATGAGAACTGAACTACTAACAGTAATGCTTCACTGTGTGATTCAATAGAAATGTAATGTGTTCCAAAGCTGGAACTTTTCAGTTATACACAATGTTATGACTGCTGAATACTCCATCATCAATATTATTACTGCACTGTAGAATACTCCATCATTAATGTTATGACTGCAAAATATTCCATCATCAATGTTATGACTGCTGAATACTCCATCATCAATATTATGACTGCTGAATACTCCATCATCAATGTTTTAACTGATGAATACTCCATCATTAATGTTATGACTTCAGAATACTCACTTATTTAATGTTATGACTGCAGAATACTCACTTATCAATGTTATGACTTCAGAATACTCACTTATTTAATGTTATGACTGCAGAATACTCACTTATTTAATGTTATGACTGCAGAATACTCATTTATCAATGTTATGACTTCAGAATACTCACTTATTTAATGTTATGACTTCAGAATACTCACTTATTTAATGTTATGACTGCAGAATACTCATTTATCAATGGTATGACTTCAGAATACTCACTTATTTATATGTTATGACTGCAGAATACTCACTTATTTACTGTTGTGACTGCAGAAAACTCACTTATCAATGTTATGACTGCAGAATACTCACTTATTTAATGTTATGACTGCAGAATACTCACTTATTTAATGTTATGACTTCAGAAAACTCACTTATCAATGTTATGACTTCAGAATACTCACTTATTTAATGTTATGACTGCAGAATACTCACTTATTTAATGTTATGACTGCAGAATACTCACTTATTTAATGTTATGACTGCAGAATACTCACTTATTTAATGTTATGACTGCAGAATACTCACTTAATTAATGTTATGACTGCAGAATACTCACTTATTTAATGTTATGACTGCATAATACTCACTTATTTAATGTTATGACTGCAGAATACTCACTAATTTAATGTTATGACTGCAGAATACTCCCTGTCTTCCACTAATGTCTCCATACCTCCTCCAGCCCAGTGACCTGTCTCAGCAGCAGCAGATCTTCTCCCTGCAGCAGGTTCCTCTGCCCGTGTCCACCAGCAGCACCGGTCACTCCAGCTCCTCCATGTCCTCCTACATCCCTGGGGGTTCATCCTCCCAGGGGCCCCAGGCCCAAAACCTCCCCAACATCCAGGCTCCGTGCCCGGGCCCCGGTGACAGGAGCAGCAGTATGCACTCCTCTTCCCACCACCACCACAGGAACCTGCAGCAGCCATCAACGTTATCACAGCAACGACCACCCAGCAAAAGCAGTGCAGGTTAATTTGTGTGTGTGTGTTTGTGTGTGTGCGTTTGTGTGCGTGTGTAGCTTGGTATACATTTACTTGAAAATCTATGATGAATGACAAACTAATAACTTTCCAAAGCCATCAGATTACACACAGAATATTTGACTGTTATGGTCCATGATCAGAGCGGTGTAGTTAAAGATGCATTACAGGTTTTTTTGGCCACTGGTTTTCAAAGTGGCGCTGTTTAGCCTAAACAGGTCCCTTGTGTAGTGTGTCATGTGTGCCCTGTGTCTCTCTTCCTGGTTCTCTAGGGGGGTTGCAGCACGGAGGCTCAGACCACTCAGTTCCAAATGGTTCTGGACATGGCCTTGGGTCTGACTCCACCCAGCCAGGTAAATCCCTCGGGTGGTGTTGGGGAATAATAATATTAAGATAATGAGGATTTGCTGAACTTATTTTAATCACAATCTCACCGTTAAGCCAGGAAGGAAAAAAAGACAGGGGAAAAAAATGTGACGGGCGGCCTTTGCAGGCAGGGCATTAGATTAATGGATGACCAGTCAGTGTCAGCAGAGAGGGTGGAGTAGTAGGATGGAGTAGTGAGGATGGAGTTGTGAGGATGGAGTTGTGAGGATGGAGTAGTAGGATGGAGTTGTGAGGATTGAGTTGTGAGGATGGAGTAGTAGGATGGAGTAGTAGGATTGAGTTGTGAGGATGGAGTAGTAGGATGGAGTAGTAGGATGGAGTAGTGAGGATGGAGTAGTAGGATTGAGTTGTGAGGATTGAGTTGTGAGGATGGAGTAGTAGGATGGAGTAGTAGGATTGAGTTGTGAGGATGGAGTAGTAGGATGGAGTTGTGAGGATGGAGTAGTACGATGGAGTAGTAGGATGGAGTAGTGAGGGTGGAGTAGTAGGATGGAGTTGTGAGGGTGGAGTAGTAGGATGGAGTAGTGAGGGTGGAGTAGTAGGATGGAGTTGTGAGGGTGGAGTAGTAGGATGGAGTTGTGAGGGTGGGGAAGAGAAAAAGCTGGTGGGATCACACCAAAAGGGTTTCAGAATCAGACCGGTCCAGAGCAGATCACCGCCCGTGAAGCAATGCTTCTCAGAAGTCCCCGGAGTCAGACTCCATAGGATACAATTCCCACAACAGATGTGTAGCACCCACCTAGAGGGCACCATTGCACCCGGTAAGGCACCGGTAAAACCGTCCAGAATAGTCCGCCTTGAAGCTATCCCCTGGAGACAACTGCTCTAAACAACACATTCAGCATGTTCAGCCTGCCATTGTGAAACACCATACCTTTTTTAATTAAATACTTACAGATATACTCTAACAGATGTACTCTAACAGATATACTCTAACAGATGTACTCTAACAGATATACTCTAACGGATGTACTCTAATAGATATACTCTAACAGATATACTCTTACAATTATACTCTAACAGATGTACTCTAACAGATATACTCTTACAGATATACTCCTTAAGATGTACTCTAACAGTTGTACACCAACCTACGATGCTATTCCATCATTCTCCCCTCTGCTCTCCTCTCATCTCTCCTCATTTCTCCTTTCCTCCTCTCCCCTCCTTTGTAATCTCTGATCCTCCTTTCTGCTTTCGTCCTTTCACCTCGCTCCTCCCTTCTCTCTTTGTTTTTATTTCAATAGTATTTTAGACAGTGACATGTATTTCCCGAGCATTGGGCTGACCGGTGTATTCTTTTTCTAAGAAGCTGTTCCACAGCTGCCTGTGGCATGAAGGCTGTGATAATTGAATGATGGATTATATTAAGTGGGCTGCCAGAGTAGATGAGGCCTAGTGGTAATGGCGTGTGTGTCAGTCACATTAAGTCCCAGATGGCATCTTAGTCTTCGTAGTGAATTGTTTTTGAGCAGGCCCCATAGAGAGAAGTGTACCTTTTGGGACTCACATGAGTTCTTTGTGGTTATCTAGAGAAGAGACAAAAAAGCGCCATTATTCCGAAGTATCAAGTATCAGGCTTTAGGATCTGAGAGGGATCTGGGCTTTAGGATCTGAGAGGGTTCTGGGCTTTAGGATCAGAGAGGGTTCTGGGCTTTAGGATCAGAGAGACAGACGTGCAAGTCACCCATGCCATGTGCACTAATGCACCCCCATACCATCATGGATGGTAGCTTTTGAACTGGGTGCTGATAACAAGCCGGATGGTCCCTCTCCTCTTTAGGCCAGAAGACGCGGCGTCCATGATTCCCAAAAATAATTTCACATTTTGATTTGACAAACCACAGGACAGTTTTCCATTTCACCTCAGTCCATCTTAAATGAGCTTGGGCTCAGAGAAGGCGACGGCGTTTCTGGATCTTGTTTATATATGGTTTCTTCTTTGCATGGTAGAGTTTTAACTTGCGTTTGTGGATGCAGTGATGTACTGTGTTCACAGACAATGGTTTTTCGGAAGTGTTCCTGAGCCCATGCAGTGATTTCCACTACAGAATCATGTCTGTTTTTAATGCAGTGCCGCCTGAGGGCCTGAAGATCACAGTCATCCAATATTGGTTTTCGTCCTTTCTCTGGATTCTCTGAATCTTTTAATGATATTACTTACTGTAGATGATGAGATTCCCAAACTTTTCACAAATTTTACATTGAGAAATGTTATTCTTACATTGTTCCACTATTTGCCTGCGCAGTCTTTCACAGAGTGGTGAACTCCTCCCTATCTTTACTTCTGAAAGACTCATCCTCTCTGGGATGCTCTTTTTATACCCAATCATGTCACTGACCTGTTGCCAATTAACCTCATTAGTTGTTAAATGTTCCACCAGGTGTTTTTCTAGCATTACACAACATTTCCAGTCTTTGCCCCAGTCCCAACTTTTTTAAACATGTTGCTGGCATCAAATTGAAAGTGGGCATATATTTTTCAAGAAACAATAACATTTCTCAGTTTCAATATTTGATATGTTGTATTTGTACTGTTTTCTATTGAATATAGAGTTTAAATGGTTTGCACATCATTGCATTTGGTTTTTCTTTACATTTTACACAGCGTCCCAACTTCAGTGGAAACGGGGTGGTATTACTGCTCTCAGTCTTAGTGCTTGTTTTTGATTTTGATTATGGTACGTTTTCGGTTCTCTAGTTAGTGTGAATGGTTCTTGCCATACCATGTAAGAAGCCCTACACAGCCAGTACATTGTTTGGAGGGCTCGTGGAATGTTGTTCTGTGTCCCGGGGCAACAAAACGCTGTTATGCTAGAACCAGACTGCTATAGTTAGACCACAGACAGGAAATGATTATGTTATCTGGGAAGCAGCATAAAGAACTGACCTATGAAACACTTATGCCTGTACGCAGAGAATATTCACATCATCATATGTCTATCTCACACGTTTTTATTATGTTTTATTTTAATATCACCTTCGTCACTCAGCAACGTCTGGACGAAACGCTTTGTTCTGTCAGTGTCCATATTCCGGAGAGGGAGCTCAGCCAAGGTAGACACACACACACACACACACACACACACACACACACACACAGAACCATTGGATTGACACACATGCACAGACTCAGTAGGCAGACAGATGCCTGTGTTAGTCAAGCAGAGATCTGAGATGCGGTAATGTGGCCTGACATTCCTGCTGGCATCTACAAACATCCCATTGATGGGTATGAAAGGCCTCTGGGCACGGGGATTTAGACATAGATACAGCACATCTCCCAGCATCCCAGGGTGGGTCCTGGTGGCTCTCTGGATGGGAGACTGGACACTGCTGGAAGTGCTGTTGTTGGGCGAGTAGGGGGCCCTCTTCTCTTGTGTATCAAATCTCAAAGCCCCAGGGGCTGTGACTGGGACACTGCCTCCTTGTGGGGGTTTTTTTCAGATGGGACATGAAACGAGTGTCCTGGCTCTCTGTAGTCACTAAAGATCCCATGGTGCCTGCGCTGGTGTCCTTGCTAAGTTTTTATGTTGAATCGCCATTTTGGACTCAAATAATGCAACTGTCTGCCTGAAGTAATGAACAGAACGCCTTGGATTCCCTCAGTGCTGCTTAACACCCCTGTAGCAGCCGAACTCTGTGATTCGTAACGGGATTTAATGCGGCTCCGATACGAACTGATACACATTAGTTTTCAGGAACCTAGTCATTCGATTCGCAGCTCAAATACAACAGGGCCCAGCATCATTTTGGAGGTGTGATTGTTGCCGTGGGGTTGGACGAGGTGAGGGGCTAACACAACTCAGTGGAGTTAGGAAACCAGGACAGTGAACATGTATACAGCATGTTCAGCTGAGCAGCAGGGGGGGTGACCGTGGAGAGGGTTTTTGCTGAAAGAGCTGGGCTGGATTCATGCTGTCCCTATGTTCCCCAGCCCTGTCTATACGTATGCAGTGGAAACAGTGGGTTACACAGCCGGGCCACGCTCAATGTACTGGTTAAGGAATACAGGTCACATACACGTTCAGTAGTACAGCCCAGTTGTGCTTCAGTCGCTTGTCTGTCACATTGCAACTAGCTGAAAGCTGCATTCTGTATGTGTGCTCCTCCAGGGAATGGTTTCAGCCCTAGTGGAGCCTGCCTGGGGAAAGTCCTGCCGGCTAAATCCCCTCCTCCCACAGGGGGCAGTAGTGGGCCCAGTGCCAGGAATAAGCCAGACCTCAGAGTGGTCATCCCTCCATCCAGCAAAGGAATGATGTTGCCTCTGGTGAGACTGACCGACCAACCCTGTCTCTCTCTCCGTCTGTCTGTCTCTATGTTCCCCAGCCCTGTCTGTCTGTCTCTGTGTTCCCAAACTCTGTCCATCTGTCTCTGTGTTTCCCAACCCTGTCTGTCTGTCTGTCTGTCTGTCTGTCTCTGTGTTCCCCAATGCTGTCTGTCTCTGTGTTTCCCAACCCTGTCTGTCTGTCTGTCTGTCTCTTTGTTCCCAACCCGGTCTGTCTGTCTGTCTGTCTCTGTGTTCCCCTATGCTGTCTGTCTGTCTCTGTGTTCCCCAAACCTGTCTTTCTGTCGCCTGCCTTTTTGTTCCCCAAACCTGTCTGTCTGTCTCTGTGTTTCCCATCCCTGTCTGTCTGTCTGTCTCTTTGTTCCCAACCCGGTCTGTCTGTCTGTCTTTCTCTGTGTTCCCCAACCCTGTCTGTCTCTGTATTCCCCAATCCTTTCTGTCTGTCTGTCTGTCTGTCTGTCTGTCTGTCTGTCTGTCTTTCTCTGTATTCCCCAGGCCTGTCTATCTGTCTGTCTGTCTCTGTGTTCCCCAATCCTGTCTCTCTGCCTGCCTGTCTGTCTCTGTGTTCCCCAATCCTGTCTGTCTCTGTATTCCCCAGCCCTATCTGTCTGTCTGTCTTCTCCAATCCTGTTTGTCTGTCGGTCTGTCTGTCTCTGTTTTCCAGAACCCTGTCACAGCAGAGAATCAATGTTGTTTACTGGTTTGAATGGTTTGATATTGTTCCTAGGCTGATTCCTGGAGGAGGAGTCAAGTTAGGGATGGTCTGTTATCATTCCTCATCTGATACCTGGAGGATTCAGTTTAGGGATGGGTTCTGTAAATACAGGAGGCAACCCTGGTTACTGGGAGGTTCTCACCCAGATGGCATCAGACGGGAAAAGATAGAGATTTACATGTCGATGTGTGTGTTCGTGTGTGTGTGTGGGTGTGTTGTGTGTGTGTTTGGGTGTGAGTCTAGGTAACATGCATAGACTGGCTGTGAGTTCCCTTGTGACTGCAGGTCTGCATAACACAACACTGTGCCAAATTACCCTGTTTTGTAGTCCTAGTTCTTGAGTCCCAGTTCTTCTTATACCTCTGAAGTGTCTTGGCAGTTCTAGAACAGTCTCCGGGACAAGAGTATTTATTCACTTCATTTTCCAAAGCTGGTTCATGTCTCGACCTTTGACTTAGACGAAGTTCAAGGGGCCGTAGGGTCAGGGGAGAGTTTGGATCCTGGGTGACCCCATGTCCAGGCCTGTAATAGTTCCAACCTACTGTTGGAGAGATCGTGCCACTGGACATTAGGGCGTAACGTGCCACACTCCTGAAAGGGCCCGGCGAGGTACTCTCTGTGTGAATGTGTCTGTGATGCTTTTGGTTCCTACGCCAGCTTGAGGTCAATCTAAAGTTAGCTGGACTGCGACCCAAGACACCTTGGAATAGTGTCCTTTCAGAATGTTTTATAACAGGCAGTAAGACGTTGGAGCCAAATGTCAGCGGTTTAGTGGAGTGCTAATGTTTGAACGAGTGTGCTAATAGACATTTTTGTTTCTTCCCCAGGTAAATAAAGTCATTTCAAGTATTTGAAAGCATTCGACATGAATATATCACATCTCTTTCCCAGAGATAACACAGCCTCCCATGCATGTGCACGAGCAGTCAGACAGACAGTCTAAAAGACAGAGAGATTTTCATTTGTATGTAATTGTGTTATAGTGATCAGGTGTCTCTGGACAGACAGGCCTCACTGGATAACACCTCCTCATCCCCGGTCTAGCTGCCTTCACTGTGTATGTGTGTCTGTGTATGTGTGTGTGTCTGTGTATATGTCTGTGTATGTGTCTGTGTATGTGTGTGTGTGTGTGTCTGTGTGTCTGTGTGTGTGTGTGTGTGTTGGTATAAACCAAGTCTTCGTCTGGTTTTACAGAGACAACATTTGCATGTGCACGTACACATTACACACATACCGTACACACACACACACACACACACTAAAACAGTATTGTTTATTGTGGTGTTGTGTTCCACTGTGAGCGTCGTTATTTTCCAACTGTAGTGACTGGCTGAGATTGAACGTCTTTATTTTCCAACTGTAGTGATTGGCTGAGATTAAGCGTCGTTATTTTCCAACTGTAGTGATTGGCTGAGATTGAGGGTCGTTATTTTCCAACCCTAGTGATTGGCTGAAATTGCAGACTGCCGGATGGAAAGTTCCCTGTCACCTCATTCCCCCTCTCTCTTCCTCTCAATTAATTTTTTATTTAAACTGATTTACTGGCATTGGAAGGAATTTATTTAAATCTTTTTAATCTTTTCTGAATTTTATAGGGGCGTGGGTTTTTGTCACATTCTGTGTGTTCTTGGTTGGTAAGAGGACCCCCACCTGACAGCCATTAAGGGCAAAGGGTTCTATGACTGATGGGAGGATTCATTAAGCTGTATTCTAATTGGGATGTTTCTTTTGATGGGGTAGAACTCCTTCCTGGCCTTGTCTCCGGTTTGGGTCACTGTTCCTTTGTTTGCTCTTTGTTTCTGTCTCATTCTTTCTCCATTTTCTCCATGTCTTCCTCCCCATCTCTTTCCCTCCCTCTCCCCCACCTCTTTCCCTCTCCCCATCTCTCTCTCTCATCCCTCTCTTCCTCTCCCCACCTCTTTCCCTCTCCCCATCTCTCTCTCTCATCCCTCTCTTCCTCTCCCCAACTCTCTCCCTCGCCCCCATCTCTCTCCTCCATCCCTCTCTCTTCCTCTCCTCATGTCTCTCCCTCTCCCCCATCCATCTCTCTCCCTCTCCCCCATCCCTCTCTCTCCCTGACTGCTTAGGAGGAGGAGAAACCTTTCCAATTCTTATTTTCTGTATAACTCTCTTCTTAACCTTTCACTCCTTTCCTCCTAAGCAGTCAGGGGTGCTGGGGGCAGCTGTGGTAAGTGTGGTAGATGATAGAATCTGACCTCTTTTTAAACTATACAGAAATGAAAACACCCCAGTAAAAACTCATCACCAGGGAGAATAACAGGTGTGTCCCTTATTCCCTGTTAATCATCAACCAGGAGTTTAACTTTTTAACTAGCTTTAACTTTTAACCAGCTTTAACTTGTCTTCAGCAGAATGTGGGGTTCAACTTTAGCAAGGCCAAGAGTAAAGCTTTAGCTACTCTTCACTGGCCGGGAGTAGAGCTTTAGCAACCTTTTGTTAGTCAGGAGTAGTGCTTTAACTGCTGTTCATTGGCCAGGAGTAGAGCTTTAGCAAATTTTTATTGGTCAGGAGTAGAGCTTTATCTAATCCTCATTGGCCTGGAATAGAGCTTTGCCTACTCTTCAATGGCCAGGAATTGAGCTTTAACCACTCCTCATTGGCCAGGTGTAGAGCTTCAACTCTTCATTGTTCATGCTGGTTTGTGAATTAATTATAGTATTTGTTCTTCAAAGTGCTAGTCTTTTCCTGTTTCAATAGCAGTCGCTTTTTAACTGTTGGGCAGCTTAGCTATAGCCTGGTCGTCCACACAGAGAACTTCTGTTTTATAGCCTGGTGATCCACACAAAGAACTGTTGTGTTATAGCCTTGTGGTCCATACAAAGAACTGCTGTATTATAGCTTGGTAGTCCACATAGAGAACTGCTGGCTTATAGCCTGGTGGTCCACACAGAGAATTGCTATTTTATAGTCTGGTGGTCCACGCAGAGAACTGCTGCGTTATAGCCTGGTGGTCCACACAGAGAACTATTGCGTTATAGCCTGGTGGTCCACACAGAGATAATGTCATGAAGGAAGAGGGTGCAGGAAGAGGATATAAGCTGTTTGGGTTCCTCTTCCCTTTTCCAGTGGGTGCATGACCTAATTTCTGATTATGTCATCGACAACAAGACACTGCCTTGAATGAGTTCATCTGGCTCAGTCTATTACAATGTATTGCACAGGCAGGATATTGATGAGTTCCCCGCTTGTTTTATTACTCAGGCAATTGAAACAGGGTTGTAGTGTGTGTGTGGTTGTGTGTGTGGTGTGACTTGCACACCTGTGAAGGCACCATTAATGATGAACGATATGTACAGGTTTTGGAGCAACATATGCTGCCATCCAGACAATGTCTTTTTCAGGAAAGGCCTTGCTTATTTCAGCAAGACAGTGGCTCAGTCTATTACAATGTATTGCACAGGCAACATAGTGATGAGTTCATCTGGCTCAGTCTATTACAATGTATTGCACAGGCAACATAGTGATGAGTTCATCTGGCTCAGTCTATTACAATGTATTGCACAGGCAACATAGTGATGAGTTCATCTGGCTCAGTCTATTACAATGTATTGCACAGGCAACATAGTGAT
>JACXGI010020652.1:0-10926 GCA_016801175.1 Esox masquinongy | reverse complement strand
TCTCCCTTGCATCTGTTCAACTCCTCCCTTACTTCTCCCTTGCATCTGTTCAACCTCTTGTAACGTTGAAGCATGGAGAATGAAGGACATTTAATAACATCACTAAAACATGACAAAACCGAAACTAAATCACAAAACAAAATATTACACATGGGTTAAACCAATACAAAGACCGACACGATACAGTGGGGAAGCAGGAACTTAAATAGGGTCTGTGATCAGGGAAAACAGCTGTGGGCAATAATTAAAGTAAACAGGTGTCTGTGATGAAGTGAGGGAGAGAGGGCGTTGGATTCCATGGCATGGCAGGTTGCCGTGGCAGGTTGCCGTGCCAGAACGTGAACTTGTGAACGTGAAACCTCTCTTATCTCCACTCCTCTGTTCACCCTCTCCATCACCTCCACCTCTCCTCTGTCTACCCTCATCATCAACCTCCTCCTCCTTCTGTCCAACCTCTCCATCACCTCCTCCTCTCCTCTGTCCACCCTCCCCATAACCTCCACCACTCCTCTGTCCACCCTTTCCATCACCTCATCCTCTCCTCTGTCCACCCTCCCCATCACCTCCACCACTCCTCTGTCCACCCTCTCCATCACCTCCTCCTCTGCTCTGTCCACCCTCTCCATCACCTCCTCCACTCCTCTGTCCACCCTCATCATCAACCTACTCCTCCTTCTGTCCACCCTCTCCATCACCTCCTCCTCTCCTCCGTCCACCCTTTCCATCACTGCAAAATCAGCGAGCACTATGGTCATCTGGGTAATGGTCCCACGCACACCTTTTCTGAACTATACACACCTCCTGCTGAGTGTGAATGGACCCCATACATACACACACACACACAAACACAAACACACACACACATTCATGCACGTTTTTACACTGACACATAGACGCACACCAAAGCAAACACACCAAATGCATCCCCTATTTCTTTCTGGTCACTGCCTCTCATCTAACTCACCTCACACCACGAAGGCCAGAGGCAATATGAAAATAAAAGGCCACTCAAACCATTCAAAAGCATCTTGAATGTCTTGACTTTAAATGTCCTCCTAGCATTGCGGGCTCATATCAAGGCCACTTGGGTTATACAAAGCATGCATCTCCAATAGTGCCCTCTTTCCTATATAGTACACTAAATTAGAACACGGAAATGTGAATACAGGATTCCATTTAGGACACGGACAAGGCTAATATATCCTATTGATTGTGTGGCATCCATATCTTGGTAATATGCTCCAGTTCCATCTATCATTCCTCTCAGGCCTTATGTGACGGCGTTCCATGAATAAATAGGCAGTAATGTAATGGAAATGTAAATTGACTTTCGTTTTAGTGGCTGGGGCGCAGCTCAACTGCAGCCTATGTCACAGACACAAGCTGATCTGTCAGAATCCAGAGTGGCTCTGTGTAATCCAGTGTTGAGAGGTCTACAGAAAGTTGTTTGTGCGTGTGTGTGTGTTTGTGTGTGTGTGTGTGTTTAAGCGTGCGTGCATGTGTGTGTGTGTGCGTGTGTGGGAGAGAGTTTTTATTTTACAGAATTAGGACTAAAACCCTAGTAAAAGATAAAAGATGTGCCCTTTTTTGGACATTTTTCCTGTCCTCACATGAATAAAGGCTACTTCCGGGTTTAAGTTTAGGTTTAGGGCAAACCTTATAAAGTGTAAATGTTACAATTTGGGTTTGTTTAAAGGTGCACTATGCAAGTTTTTACGCCACCTATTGGCAGTGTGTTGTATATCGGTTCTATAACTCCATTAGGATACTATCATTACTAACTACGAGCATACTGACCCGCCTGAAGCAGTGTCACCTCCAACCATCAATGCTGGAGCAATGAACACAGACTTTTGTTTTAGATGGGCCCTTTCCATAACTACAGAACACAGAATAAACAAAGTAAACAGCTAAAACAATCAAAATGTCACCAGGGCGATCTATTGTGTTAGCTGCATTGCCATACTTCAGAGACTCGTTGATGGCTAGCTAGCGAACATGAAACCATAACCGTGCTAGCTAGTGCTAGCTGGAACAATAATTTGCACATTTTAACCAGTTTGCACAAGGCTTGGACCAAATCAAGGTTTAGTCAAACAACCCAGAATGCATGTTAGTTTTCCTTTATCTTTACAGAGAACACCAGGTTGTAACACTATATTCCAGCAAATGGAATCAAGGAGTGTCTGCTCGGACACAACTTATCTAGCTAACGTTAGCTTATCATCTCGACTAAAGACCTTTGAGAAACCTTCCTAAAACGAATCTGCGCTCACAAAAATAAAATAAACAAGAATGTTGAATGATTTTCTACTTCAAATAATTGTTTCTCATCATCATCATCAATCTTGTAGCTTACACATGGCTTTCCTGGACTATCTAACCAACTAGCTAAATTGGGTTTTAGGTACTTGTCAAGTAGAAAAGTAGCCAACTCTGCATCACTGTTCATACAAACTTCTGCTCTCACCATCTAATAAATACCAAATGCAAATTCACCCTCGTTTTACTCCGTGCTTTGTCTGATGCCCGCGTCGCTTCTGTATATTTTCATTTCTGGAGCGCTCGGTGTAGGCCTACAGGAACCCAAACACAGCTTGTCATTGGCCTTCACGTCACACACCTTCAAGGAAGTGCATGCCTACAAACATCCCGGCCTTCTACGTTTTACATGCAACCATGGCACTGGGGACAATGTCAGTCTTGACACTCTGCCAGAGACGGTTTTTTAATGTAAACTGATGATATGTAAGGGTATTTATCAGATCTTCCTAATGGAAAATGCTGCATAAGGCACCTCTGAGATTTAGGCATTACGGATTATGCTTGAAGTTCTGGTTAGGCATTAGTGCTAGGTTAAGAGTAGGCCTAAATACTATTGAGGTAAAGGTTAGGTTAAGTTTAGAGTTAGGTTACGGTTAAAGTTATGATTAAAGGTAGGGAATATTAATTATTTGTTTTCTGGACCTCACAAAGATAGAAATACAAGGCTGTGTGTGTTTGTGTGGGTATGTTTTTGTGTGTTTCCCACGGTAAGAGAGAAACCTTGCCATTCTTCTTGCACTGTATGTATCTTTTAATGAAGCAGGCCATTTGAACATTAACATTGACATCTCCTTTCATCTGCAGAGGCAATGAGATTGACATCTCATTTCAAGTGCATAGATTTTTCCCACAGCTGTGCACCACTCCTGGGCGAAATGTCCCCTAATACAGATCCAGGAACAGATTCCCCTGCTGCAATCCTGACCGTCACCATTAGTGAGGTTAAAAACGAAAACTGACCAACGATCAGTGTTTAGGTTCTGTTGCTACGGGCAACTTCCCCTTAACCCGGAGTGATACAACACGGACTCTGAATCTGTGTCTGCTCCCCCTACAGTGATCACAACTCAGATCAAAGTGATTATGAGGATCATTGATCTCTCCATGGGCTGACTACACGGCATGCAGAGAATATGGAAATCATACGGGATCACTAGCAGCGGAGAGACACTACAGAGGCAGCCCGGTGACACACATCAAAACACAGGCAAACACACGTACACACACACCAAGAATATTGCATTATAATATACACCCACAATGCAATATTGCATACAGCGTAATGCGAGCACGCACACAAAAACAAACGCCTGACCACCATTCCCGAGTGAAACACGACGTCATATGAGATGCTATGGATGAAGGCAGAAGGGAAAGAGGAAGTCCTTATTTCCAAGCTCAGCTCCGGGCAACCCGCTTGACATCCCTCCCTGACACGACCATGAACCAGCCAGCCACCCTCCCACCTAGCAGTTCATTTCCACGGAGGTACGGGTCTTTTATGTGGTCGCACCGCCGTGCATTAACAAAGCGCATCAGTAGGGCCAACGGACACACAGACGCCGGCCTGAACAACAAAACGGGTTGCATTCCGTCACGGATACCGCGCTCCCGTCCAGAACGGGACAAAGTAGAAACCCCTGACCGTCTCTCCTAGTGACTATCAGCGGAAAGCTTCTCAACAATGACCGGTTATCTCCTAGGGCAGGACTGGTGCACGGGGGACGAGGGGAAAAGGGAAATTAAAAGAGAGAGAAAGAGACAGAGAGAGAGAGAGAGAGAGAGTCCTTTACTGCTGCTCTGTGTCTCAGCCAGTCAACCCCTGTGTCAGTCAGCACGGCGTCCTGCCCCAGAAGACACACCGCCCCGCCATCTTCCCTGTCACTTCCACCGGAGATGGAGACATATGACCGGGGACGATGGTCGATTCCACCAGGTAATTACTGGTTCAGGAACCGTGCTGAGAGATGACCAACCAGAATATAAATTGTCAGCATGCACATGTGCAGGGGCCAAATACACACACACACACACACACACACACTCACACACGCTCCTTCAAGCACACACACAGACTTCGACAATCCTGTACCCGAGTGCCTCTCATTTGTTGCTGACCCCATGACCTGACCTCCAGGCTCTTCAGACTTCAGCTGAGTCTCCCTCATGTCATGAACAATAAAACAACAGGAAGGAGGACAACACAACACTACCAGTCCTCCTCTTCTCCAACACACAGATAGACACCTCTCCCCCTCTCTTCCCTCTCTCTTTCTCTCCCTCGTTCTCTCCGCATCCTTCAATATCTTTAGCATATAATGTTTACAATCACGTGAAAAAGTAAGTAAAGCCCCTATATTTTTTTAACACATGGATATTTTCATTTAATTCTAACCACATCCATCAATAAAGGTAACCCAATTAAACAAACACAAACAATTCAAAATCACACAAAAAAAAATAATTTTGAAACCAATAATGCAAATAAACAGAAGTAAACAAAAATGGAATTTCCTAATGCAGATAAAGTTGGTACACCCCTAACTTCACCGTCAAAAAAAATTGGACAAATGTGAATTAGGTGCACCAAAACTGGTACAAATTATTAGAAAATATTGACAGAGTAACATCAGGCTTTCCATAAAGATTAGAAACTTGGTCTGGTTTCATTGTAACCATATGGGTGTGTCTTAACAAAGAGTGGGCAAAAATTCCTCACAGTCAATGTAAGAAACTGATAGACAATTACAAGAAACGGCTTCATGATTTTATTGTAGGTGATGTTTGCAGATTGCCCTTATTGTATCGGTTGAGAGTCAGTTTGGACTGTCTGAAACTGATTTAATCCTCCTAGTTTCCATTTATAAAGACTCTGTTGGCTTTTAAATACCCGATTCATTTATTTTCCACCAATCCCGAAATAGAAAGGCTGACTGTACTTTGGTCCTTTGAAAGTTTATTTATATTTAATATATATTGCTTTTACCTCTCCACAGTACCTCTTTCCTATCTCTGTTAATGTCAATTCAGTTTCAATTTAAAGGGCTTTATTGGCATGGGAAATGTTTGTTTGCATTGCCAAAGCAAGTGGAAAATAAGCAAGCAATGATAACAAAAATGAAAACAAAAGTAAAAAAAAAACAAATCTGAAATTGCAAGTAAACACTAAAATCAACTTTTAAGAGCAAGAATGCATTATTACGTTATAACATAAGTTATGTACAGTATCTACCCCTCTATCACCCTCTACCTCTTTCTCTCCTCAGTCTCTCTAGCTCTCTTTTGCGTCTTCCTCCCTTTCTTCCCCCGCCGTTCCCATTAGCGGGTACACTCTGCAGGGGTGTTGCATTAGGCCTCTACGCCCGCCCTGATAAGGGGGCGGTCTGCGAGGGACTGATAATGTCGCCGCTTCATTAAAATCTGTATCCCCTTCTCCTCTCCCGCATTCCCAAACCGCGCGCAGTCAAGAGGAGCGGCGCTAACTTTCATGCCCGCAGGTACGAAACAAACTCCCGTGGAAGACGAAATGCGTTCAGGGAAGACAGTAGGGAGAGGATCAAAGGTAGAGGCGTGCCGATCAGAGAGGCAGACGCCAATAGCTAAAGCCCTTTGGAGAGACCGAGATACAGTCTCTTATCCCAGAAAGGGAGAGGGTGACGGAGGAGAGGGGAAGGCAGTGGGGGGAAGAGGATCCTGTTAAATAGTCCCACTGTTGTTGCGGATGATATTGGGACTCGTTACAGAGATTGTTATATTAACGGGAATATTTCAAATTATAACACTTTGGCAGGAAGATAATGAGAGCAATTAAAACAGGCTTTTTTTAAAGACGTTGGGATTATGATGAAGGACTCTGTGAGTGTGTGCGCGCGCGCGCACCTGTGTGTCTGTGTGTGTGTGTATGTGTGTGCACACGTGTGTGTATTAGTCTGTGCGGAGGGAACGTTCACCAGATGGAATACCAGTGTTCTTGGATAAAATGACTCAGGAGCTGGAATTACAGTAGGAGTAAACAACTTGGGAAAAGATTTACATATTTTAGTCTTTTCAACACTGTTGCCTAACTGAATAAATAGTTTACTCTACTCCTCTCTCCAAGAGACCGATGTGATACACATGAATAATAGCTTTAACGTAGGAGTGTGAAATGCGGTATGATTTACCTCAGGTTTCTTTGGCTAGTTTCTTCCATATTGACTGTGAGGAGGCTGAGGAGACAGCCAGGCATCATGAGGAAACAGTCATCAGCTTTGCATACACCAGATGTTAGGTGTTGACAGCTTCTCAACTGGGTAACACAGCAGAGACATAACCCCCCCAACACACACACACACACACACACACACACACACACACACACACACACACACACACACACACACACACACATCAAGGCAGACACCCACAAAAACACAGGTGCAAATAAGGGTGCACACGAACATACACACACACGCATTCATAGGCACACACGATGTAACCGCCAGAATCAGAATCCCAACCAATCACCGCGCAAGCATGACAGGTTTTGACATAATTGGGTGATTGGGGGTAGACGTTTGTATTAGAGATGTCTACCTTGACAAGCCATAAGGTGAGGTAAGAAAGTAAACTAAATATTCAAACAAAATGAGTGGTAACGTTATTGGGATGGTCCATCTGTAGATGCTTTACCGACTATGTACAGACTACCAATAACCACTGGTGTAGCGTGGTGACGCCGGGCCTTACCCTTAACAGCCCTGACCCATCGAGGCATGGACTCCACTAAACCTCTGAAGGTGTGCTGTGGTATCTGGCGCCAAGACGTTAGCAGCAGATCCTTTACGTCCTGTAAGTTGCAAGGTGGGGCCTCCATGGATCGGACCTGTTTGTCCAACACATCCCACAGATGCTCGATTGGATTGAGATCTGGGGAATTTGGAGGCCAAGTCAACACCTTGAACTCATTGCTGTGTTCCTCAAACCATTCCTGAAAATTTTTTGCTTTGTGGCAGGGTGCATTATCCTGCTGAAAGAGGCCAATGCCATCAGGGAATAACGTTGCCATGAAAGAATGCACATGGTCTGCAACAATGCTTAGGTATGTGGTATGCGTCAAAAGTAATATCCACATGAATGGCAGGACCCAAGGTTTCCCAGCAGAACATTGTCCAAAGCATCACACTGCCTCCGCCGGCTTGCCTTCTTCCCATAATGCATCCAGGTGTTCTTACACCTTTTTATCAGTACCAGCATTAACTTTTTCAACAATCTGTTGGATCGGATCACACAGGCCAGCCTTCGCTCCCCACGTGCATCAATAAGCCTTGGCCACCCATGACCCTGTCGCCGGTTCACCACTTTTCCTTCCTTGGACCACTTTTGATAGGTACTGACCACTGCAGACCGGGAACACCCCACAAGGGCTGCAGTTTTGGAGATGCTCTGACCCAGTCGTCTAGCCATCACAATTTGGCACTTTTCAAAGTCGCTCAGATCCTTACGCTTGCCCATTTTTACTGCGTCTAACAAATCAAATTTGAGTACAGAATGTTCACTTGGTGCCTAATATATCCCACCCACTGACAGGTGCCATGATAACGAGATTATTAGTGTTATTCACTTCACCTGTCAGTGGTCAAAATATTATGGCTGATCAGTGTGTGTGTATATATATATATATATATATATATATATATATATATATATACATATATACACAGTGGATATAAAAACTGAAATCCCCCTCAAGGATTTCAGTTTGTTTTTCAATTGAATTGTTCATGTTATAGGTCACATTAAAGGTGGAAAAATTTCTGACATGATTTATCTTTGTCTCATTCTTTTACATCACAAGAACCTGGCATTTTAACAGGGGTGCGTAGACTGTTTATATCCACTGTATACAGCTCCGGAAAAAATTAAGAGAACACTGCATATTTTTCTTTCCTTTCCAAAAAAGTCAAAAAGGAACGTTTTGAGTGAGGAACAGAAGGGTTAAAATTAAGAGACCACTGCAAATTGAACGTTTCTGTTCCTCACTCAAAACTTTCCTTTTCAACTTTTTTGGAAAGGAAAGAAAAAGGTGCAGTGGTCTCTTATTTTTTTCCGGAGCTGTATATATATATCGCTCTCTTTCTTGCTCATTTTAAAATAAATTAAAATTGCTTTATTGGCATGACATCACAATGTACATTATTGCCAAAACACACTCTAAAAATAATTAATCATCTCTCTTTCTCTGTCAGCCGCTTAACCCCCACACATCTGCACCAAGAGTCAATTCATCAACCCAAAGCCTGGCGCAATTAAAGCCTTCAGCTAACACGCAACACAATACCGGAGTTCCCTGAAAGCCCAGCACATAGACTCAGAGGCTCACTGATTGGTGCAAGATTTATGTCTCTGTTAGGTCCAGTTGCCTCGGAATCTCCCCAGGTTTACTGCAGCCCCATTGAGAGAAAGAAGCTCTTCAAAGACATTTACGATCAATTCACGGGTGGTTTCTCCCTGTCGGCGTACGGAGATGGTTGAGAAGTTGAGGAGAAAGTGCTGTCTGCACCAGTGGAGGCCAGTAGAGGAAGAACTTGGGAGGCAGCCGTAAACGTCGCACCAACCAGGTCTGTGATGTAAGTGGATTTACTGTATCTCAAAGTTGAACCTACAGCTATTTATTTCAAAAGGGCGAGTCAGTCACGATATATTTGAACATGGTATTGGTTGAGTCTGGCCCTAGGTTGTGACTTAGGGTCAGTTATATATTATTCCCCAATACTAAGGTTGGGATAGGAGAAGGAAAGCTGAAATAGATTCACTTTGATTAGTTCTAAATATGGTTGCCTGAATCTTGACTAGAATGTGATTTTTTTTACCAATGTGATAACTCACTGCCTGTTAAGGCTAGGGTTTATTTTAAGGTTGTTTAGTTACTAAACATCACATGAAATTGCTCCTGCGTACCTCTCTGAACTGATCCTGCCGTATACCTATGGTTAAAAAACACAGGCCTCCTCACTGGACCTAGCATTTCTAAACAAACAGCTGGAGGCAGGGCTTTCCAAAAAAGTCGAAAAGGAAAGTTTTGAGTGAGGAACAGAAGCGTTCAGTTTGCAGTGGTCTCTTAATTTTAACCCTTCTGTTCCTCACACAAAACCATCCTTTTCGACTATTTTGGAAAGGAAAGAAAAAGGTGCAGTGGTCTCTTAATTTTTTCCAGAGCCGTATAATATAGTTGTGACCTTAAAAGGCAATGTACTCTCACAATCTTCACCCAACACATCCAGAAGAGGACTTCCCTCTAGGTTTCTTTCTAGGTTTGAACCTACTAGCCAATGCGGATCACTGTCTTGTTGTTGCTTGCTTGTTTTTTTGCCTGAATATCTGTATAAGAATTTAGTGACAACTGCTGATGTGAAAAGGGCTTTATAAAATACATTTGATTGTAGATCAGGTATGTTGCAGTTTACTTAGAGAATTAACTGTATATTATAAAGAAAGTGTTCCTAAATACTGGTTGTCCCACTACACCTATATCCTTTTTCAAAGAGCACATTTTCTTCACAATTGGCTGATCACTCCAAATGTTAAATATGATTCCCACAGGGTCATCAGGAAGGATGGAAGTTGGAAGAGTCACAGTTTAATGGCCTCTATCATTTCTATCAAATAACCAGAATGACAACCAGGGGCCCAAAAAAACACTTCTCGTTTGACTTTTTTTTGTTGGGTCCCCCATCGACTCGTCAGTGTGGAAATCTGGTGCAGATGAGAAGTGGATTGCCACTCACCAGACGGCTTTATTCCTCTCATTAAGTAGAGATTATCTCAGATTCTCAGTAGCAGCCCCTCTGCTTCAAACCCAGGAATCCACCCTACTTCTCTGGATGATTTCAACAAATCTGCAGTCCATAACCCTTGCCTACATCACGATAGAAATAGTCTTTGGCTCTTAACATGATGATTTTTCTGTTTGTTCATCTAGTGACATGTACACACTCACAAAAGCCCACACAGGAACACAGGAATGAATACTAAAACACACACGGAGACACAACAACAACATACATTGTAAACTATCCAGTGACCGTCATTTGGATGAGCTGTGATGTCACTGGATGACATCTGTGCATTAGCAGTCTACCGGGCATGACTCTGGTGAAACCACAACTAATACCGGCCAAAAAAAGGGAAAGAAAAAGACAGACAGACAGACAGACAGAAAGAGATAGAGATGGTGAGGGACAGAGAAAGACAGTGAGAGAAAGACAGAGAGTGAGAAAAGAAAGACCAAGAAGGAAAGACAGAGAGGCAGATGGAGAGAGCGAGGAGAGGGGATAAGAGAGAGTCGGTGAGACACACAGAAAGAGGTGGAGGTGAGAAAAGTCTCTGTACACTGCCAGCGTGCATTGCGACGTTCGCCCGATGTGCCCGACCGTCCCACACAGGCCTGCCTACGCCACAGCTCAGGGAAGGATGTCATTTCTCACCCAACCGCGGAGAGAGTCTGGCAGCTGCCTTGAGCCGCATCGGCAGCCACCCATCCTGGATGTGAGGTGACACCCGCTCCCACTCTCTTCATCACTCTCCTCCCCCAACACGCCCCCCCCCCCCCCCCCCCCCCCC
>JACXGI010020651.1:0-10924 GCA_016801175.1 Esox masquinongy | reverse complement strand
GACACAGCTCTAGAACCAGCTGAAATGACAAAAGACCAGTCAGGAGTGAGTCAAAGTTAACAACACACTTTCTAGCTATAGTTCAGTATTTTGGCTAAAGGTAAGGAATAGCATCACATCAACACCCATTCTGAACCTGACCTTACCCTCGCTCGAAGTCCCAGGATGAGTTGGACCCTCTGACTGCAACTCAAAAGCTCTGGTACAATTTCTGTCACCGTGGTGACAAACTCCTCCAGCATCCCATAATCTTGAACCTGTCCTTGCTGAACCACCTGCCACATGGCTGCAGAGACCAGCCGCAGTGGTGGAATGAAAAGACGCAGAGAAGGAAGAAGAAGAGGGGCACCTAAAAGTAAAGGACATGAATCCTGATTTGAAACTTCAAACTTGACTGAGATTACACTGAAGCAATTTTCAAAGTTACACTTAAAACTAGTGTCCTTAGTTCTTATATACATTTCTTTACTGATCAATTAAGAAATATTTCACACACTCAAAATTTGAGTTTCCACCTGGGCATTTTTCCATGTTACAGTGAGAGTATGTTTACTGAAGGCACAGCCACTCTTCCATGCATGCACAGATCACCTGTGCACTAGGAACATGTTGTGACCAAAACAATGTTTGCTGTCTAACTGTGATGGAGCTGGTAAAGACAGTTTCCAGTAAATGTTACATTTTAAAGATAATTTCTTCATAAATCGACAGACAAATCCCATTTGTTTCCAAAACAACAAAGTATTATTGACGTTTCGAAATCAAAATACAGCTTTGGGATTTAAGTTGACATGGCGTCAGACATGGTCAATGTTACCTGCTAATAACTTTACGGATAGTCAGAATGCCATTTTGGCATATTGAGAATAAATCCTATCAGCACCCAAAATATAACGTTTTTAATAAAATGTTCGAATACAATGTAAATTAAAACAAACACTGTTTAGCCTCAAAACATGGTTAAATCGGTAATGTGGACATAACGGACAGTACAAATGCATCTATGTAGCTTGGAGGACGAATTACGAGAAGTTGCATTTCAGAAAAGTAGCATTTCTCCATTCCATAGAAGGTGCCCGATGAACCTATTGAGTTGTCGTAGATGCGACAACTTCATCATACAAATGACTAATTAAGCATTGCTGATTCGTTTGAAATATAAGGCTTCAGATACCAACGTAATTTACTTAGAGGGGGAAAAAACAAAACGTGCTTATATAGGCCCAAGCAAAATAAGCAATCCCTTACTAAACACAACAGTGCAGTAGATGATTCTTAGATAGGCCTTCTTCGACTCCAGGCATGCTAACAATACAGTTCAAATTCAGCAAGAATAACATGGTAATAACATGGCCGTGGTAAACAGCAAGTCTAAAACTAACAATACCGTTTTCGTATGGATTCTCATACAGCATCTCTTCCTTATACAAAAGTAGTCACGCACGACGCTTGAAATGCAGACTTAGCTAATATCTTTGATTTCCAAAAGGACAATTTTAACACATTTGTTTTTAAACGTAAGTAAATTAGCAAGCGGCAAACGAAAAAAAGCAGGCAATAATAAAGTACTTCCGGGTATCGGATTTTTGGGATTCTTCAGATTAAAAGTCCCGTCATGCATACTTTGTGAATTAATAATTGGGAGTAAGATACCTAACACTATACATAAAAATCTGCACAAGTATCTACGTATTTTATACTCGTTATCATACAAATAATTGTTAAAAGCATTTATATGATATTATGTGAGATGTAAAAAATGTCAATGTCCACCGTTCGTATTTGCAGCATTGCCATTTAGAGAAAATAATATATTATCCTATTGGATTTAGAGAAAATATTTCTCACCACCCAGTCCAGAGGGGTATACTACGAAGCGACGTAACTGGCTTACCGAGATAACTTCTGGAGTAACTTGGTGACGTCGGGTGTAACTTCCCGATTAACCCGTACTACGAAAGGTGAATAAGTTTTACCCGAGGTATGCTGTCATGGCAATTTACGCTGCATCTCTAAACTGCTCCGAGCAGGTTATGTTCATGGTTAATTCGATGTTACCCAACATAAGAACAGCCCTTCATCCCACAAAAAGGCTGGCGTGTTTGGAAGACCTAATCATCATTGTCGCACGGATTGTGAGAGGCCTACTCTGCACGGGAAAGGTGTTCAGAGGCCGTGTAATTCTAGTTTACCCCGATGATGTTCTCTAATAAAGATATCGATCCTCATCTGACGTAATTCCGTATATTTGCCGGATTCTAGGGCCAAACGTCTCCAATGCCACTCGCCGAAGTAATGCGCTCATGTTGAACAGTGTGTGGTGCTTTGCGATATTTTGCCAGTGGACAGTGCATGTATTCCATCGGTGATGCTGAACATCCGAGCAAGAATACTGTAGGCTATGCCGTGCAGTTCGCTAGGTGGTAGCTCTCACTAAACTGCTTGATGCATTTGTTGTGTTCCCTGGCCTTTTAAGCGCTCTTAAGATCAAGTATGCTTTTTATGCGATCGCGAGTAATTATCAAAAAATACTTGGTCTATTTTCAATATGCATAGGCTGGGCTTAGGCTATATACAGAAGACCTTTTTTTCCATAAGAATCCCTAAAGTGATTGGTGCAATTGACCGTACGCATATCCCCACTGGAGCGCCCCTGGGAGAACATGAGGGGGGTTTATGTGAATAGGAAGTAATTTCACAGCATTAATGTTCAGGTATTTGATCATTAAATTCATACAGGTAGCCCTAAAACCTAGGTGTTTTATGGAGTAGATCTTAAATAATTAACAGTGAGTAATGGGTCAGTTTCAGAGATGTAGCCCATTTCATACAGTGAAATGGGCTACATTTTATACAGTGCCAACCGCCAGTGAGAATTCATACAGTGCCAACCGCCAGTGAGAATAACTTAGCGAACATACGCCCTGCCCCTCGTTTGAACGATGCTTACGGGGATCGTTTCTTAGTTTCTGGCTTGAGAAATGTGTTTCTATACTGATTGGTCTTGGTAACTACGAGGATGAAACTCGATATTCCTTTCTGAGCGCGAGGCAGAAATCGGATGGTGATTTATTTCACCTGGTTAGTAATCTTAAATGACCGTCCTTTGCTTGATTGTGGGCCATTGAGGGAGGGAATATTAAATTGAGGGGTTTGTTCACGGTGTTTAAAATCAATTTGGTATTATTGTGGATGCAATCATTCAGTAAACAGTTACATTGCAAATTGTTTATGCAACAATATTCATTATCTCACTGTTTATTAAATGATTATGTGAAGACACTTTAATACGCCATGTTATCTAAACTGGGTTTAAGAAACAACGTGAACAGTTAGTCCCATGTTTCGTGAGTTAAAAAACGGTCCCAGAAATGTTCCATGCACACACAAACACCTTATATCGTTTATTTGTTGATGCATATTATGGCCTAATGAATCCATGTCAATTTACAGACTTCCTTAAATGAAATGTAACATAGTAACATATTCGAAATAGTTGAATATTACGTTCATACTTTGTTGACTATAATTAGGGTAACAACCTTCCGCATACACTACAAATGAATTTGCATCTCCAGTTTGTGCCACGTACTTTTCATCCAATGGCTGTCCTCGGAAAACTACACGATTACCCTCTGGAACCTCCCTCTTTTGCGACGTTCTGAACTTCAATACTTGCGTTAAAAGATTACTAAAACATCACAAAGTGATGTGTGAGTCCATTTAGACATGGGATCAAAACTGTTTACATTTTTTATCTGTTGTTGAAAACTAGCACAATTAGCATGGCCCACGTGTTCCTATCATAGTTCGCGTTTCAAACTGCGGTAACCGTCAGTTAGAACGACTGAGCCAACATAGGGTGCTCTAGGCCGCCCGTCGATTAATTAAGACTATACTTTCAGGGATCATTTCTATAGTTTCAGACTTGAGAAATGCGCTTTTGAGGTGTTTGGTCTCGCTACCCACGAGGATGAGATTTGATGTTCCCTTCTGAGCGTGAAGCGGGCTTTGAGCGATGATTCAATTCATATGCTCTCTGTCAATGATGACCGTTCTTTGCTTCCCTGTGGAGCATTGAGGGAGGGAATATGATCAGAGTGGCTAGCTCAAAATTGATGGAAAAAGAATAACTTGTTATAGGTGACTTGGTTGCGTAACGGAGTCACTACTTAGGCTTATTAATTTCACTGCTATTTACCAATTATCTTTAATCTTGTGTACAAAATAAACCACATAGCCAAATATCTGTTAATACATCACGGCTTTTAAACTGAACAATATAAACTTGTGATGGGTCGTTCTTGACGGCTCTTTGGTTAATAGCATTGGTGAAAGGAGCTGTTCATTTAGCTCCCAAATGTCCTGAATTTTTTTTTGCTCAAACGATTCTTGCTGATACGGTGAAAACGTATTTTCTAAAGATCGTATATCTGCAATGCAGAATCAATAGTTGGGAGAGCGCATCTTCGTGTTCTACATTAAGTATGGTAACTTTAGTGAAAAAAATTTAAAAAACTGGAAAGATTTAACTTTCATGAAAGTGCCTTTCATGCTCAAACAAACCCATCCTGCTTTTTTAACCATTTCGTAGTAGTCTTGCGCTATTTATTGTTTTGGGGTCATTTTTAAGCATTTTAAACGAAAAGCCGTTAGTGAGCCAACTGAGTAGGCTCCTTCCGGTGAATGCAGCCATAGTTTCAAGTTTGTACTCCTAAATAAAATGTTACTATATATATATACACACACACGATTATGTATATTTTTTTACTCTTGTCAATGCCGCATAGGCTCTTTTCAAAATTCAAACTTTTTTTGTGTAGATTCATTCACTCTTTAATCAATAAGGGCTGAGGCAAGTTGTATTGTTACATGGCCACTATAAGACAGCAAAGAGCTGTTTTTATGCATGACACACCACAGCCCAAACCAGTGGTATGTTAAACAATGGTTGCTTCTTTGCATTCAGTTTCAAACACTTAATTCAAATTCAGTTACTAAAAAAAAATCTGTAAATGCCATCCCAATAACCTGGTTTCCCCATATTGACATAATGAAAAAAAAAACGCTTAAGAAAACATGAATTACTGCTGTGCAATGGTACATGGTAACCCTATTAATGAACAGGGAGGGCCAATTGCTCTTGGTATTGTGATTATTTTTGCAGTTCTGTGGGCATTCTAAGGGTGATTGTAGGATTACATGATTAGTGCTAACCCCCAGGAATGCTGGTTTGTTTTAAATTTGTTCTTACACCACGAACAAGGAAAACTAGTCTGCCATTACAGAGTCTGGGAGCCTCTAACTGGGGAGCAAATGGGCAAACTGTCTGCGATGCAGAGATATTCATTCTTCAATTCCCACAAATACTAGTGACCTACAAAATTATTGGAACCCATGCTACAGAGGAGCAAAAATTAGCATGGCTAATGAGATACATTTTACAAAAAAAACCATTTGTATAGCAACACATGTTCAGAGAAAATGATTGGCAACCTTTCGTCATTGATAAAATAAATCTGCATTAACATTATACTTTTTAAGTACATCTCAGTCTTAGTGAACTGGAATGTGGCCCCCAGTAGCTTTCACTGAGGTATAACAATGAAGTAACTCATCATCTATCACTATGTGGAAGGTCAAACAAATGACAGATGTGTGTTGACCTTTGTAAAATAGACAACAGGTAAAAAGATAGGGGAGGAATAAATATACCACTTGTCACCATTTGGGCAATAATCACAGCCTTGGAACAGTGGTAAAGCTGCCTGCTAGAGGAAACAAGTCCACATATCCCCATGATAATGAGGAAGATGAATCAGGCAGCAAAGAAAAAAAATCCAAGGGCCACAGTTGGAGTCACAGAACTTGGATGCATCTTGGCATCACCTAAAGAAAATAGACAGCCCTTATTAAAATCCCTTATTCGGATCAACCAACAAATGTAAGCATATTTTGTTGGCTGAACTGGATTGGGGAAAGAGGACGGTATACAACATTCGTCTCCATTCTGAAAATACAAGCAAGCAAGCAAGCAAGCATTGGTCGACTTGGTACGATGTGTATCAGTGCTTGCAACTATGTGAATCCAAATGTTTTATTTTTTAAATCAGACATGTAATTCTCCTTTATTATTGCAATTATGGGAAAATGCAATGTGGTTTAGAATAACTACTTACATTTTCGAGCCTTTACATCATTACAAGCTTTTCAAATGATTCATCAAATTATAAAAGCCCCTCCATGCCCCCAAAACGGTGTTAAATCAATGAGATTTAATACTACATATATAAAGATATTACATACATAATATACAACAACACTTGTTGCTGATTGGCAACAAGTGAGTTCTAGAATTAACATTATTGTTGTTCGTATGTTGTGGTATAAGTGGAATAAACATCTTCGTTTATCCCTTACATAAATTAGTTTAATGTAACACAAACTCATCAGAGAAAGTGGTAATGTATTTGACTCTGGTCCCAATACACCTGTGTGATGATGGAGGTTGGAGCCCCTTCTCAGCAATTTTGTCTGTGCCCAAAGGCCCCCTTTCTCTGTTTTCAGTGTATTGTCTATATGTGAATAAGAATACCATTTTAATTCAAGGAGTGAGTGCGTTGGTGTTCAGTCAGGCGCTTTCTTTGAGTGAAAGCTAATCCACATTCCCCGCACACATGCGGCTTATTTTTCCCTGTATGCGTTTGCTCGTGTCTTTGCTTATGGTAATTCAATCTGAAACTTTTATCACAAATGCTGCACGCAAATGGCCTCTCTCCTGTGTGAAGTCGTTGGTGTGACTTCAGGAAACATGACTGAACAAAGGACTTTCCACATTCCTGGCATTTGTATGGTCGTTCCCCAGTATGGTACCGTTCATGCAACCTCCTTTCATTGGCAGTGATGAACGTTTTTGTGCAATAGGAGCATGGCCATGGTCTTTCTCCAGTGTGAGTAAGTTCATGTCTCTTCACAGACACTGCTTTCAAAAACTGCTTTCCACAGATTGAACAAGTGTATCTCACTCCGTCATGAACTTGTTCAATGTGTGTATTCAGCTGAATTTTGGTTCGATAAGTCATTTCGCACTGTGAACAAGAAAATGGTTTCTCCTCTGAGTGAGTCCCCATATGTGCTGCCAGATTCCCATGGTCCTTGTAGCTCTTTCCACACTGCCAGCACAAGAACGGCTTTTCTCCTGTGTGCTTACGACTGTGTAGTGTTAATGATTTTGCTGTTCTGAATTTTTTTTGACAAACTGAGCACTGATAAGGGAACTCCCCTGAGTGAATTGTTTCATGTTCAACAAGGTATCTTAACTCAATAAACGTTTTCTCACATTGAGGGCAGGGGTATGGTCCCGTGAATTTATGTTGATGCAGGTAGTGTTCTCTCAGTCGACCCAACAGGGTAAAGGTCTTCTCACACATGGTACACTGAATTTCCTTGTGCTGCACCAGCTTGTGTCTTTCAAAGGCAATAGAATTTGGTAGTACCCTTCCACAATCAGAGCAATAGAATGGGCTGTGAATTCGCTTGTGTGTTCTTAGGTATCTTGAACCTTTGAAGTCCTTTCCACAATCATCACATTTGAAGACCACCTTTTTTGTTTCACATTTGAAGACTTCTTTTCCTTTTTCTTCCTTGCATATATTTTCTCTGTGTTGCTTCCAACTACAGATGTCATCAAAACTCTTTCCACAGTTTTTACACCAGTGAAGTAGTTGGAGTTCATCATTAGATTCTGGGGCATTAATATTACAGGCAGACGATTTACTAGAATCCTCCGCTCGCTGCTGTTCTGTTATCTGAGAGGACTCTTCTCGGTTTGCCTTACAGGTGTATTTCTGGTGTTGATTCAGACTTTGCATATACTTAAAGCGGTGGTCACAGTGGACACATTGATAGGGACGTTCCTCTGAGTGGGATCTCATATGAGTAGCTAAATGACCGGCACAGTCCAACACTTTCCCACACACAGTGCATGTATGTGGTTTGGGAGCTTCCCCTGGATTACCGTCTGTGGTACTGGCCACAGTGTCATTTTCTTTGGTTAAAAGGTTATAACCTTCTGTGTTCAATTCCGCTTGCTGCTCTTCTACACCTTGATCGAAGTCTTCCAAGATGCCTTCATGGCCAAGGATTTCCTGATGTTTCTTCAAAGAGTCTTTGTACTTAAAGCTCCTCTCACAAGTAGCACAGTTGTAGGGACGTGCTCTCGAGTGAGATTTCAAATGCCTTTCCATTTGTGAGGCAAAAGTCAAAATCTTACCACAGACGTGACAGGTTCTGGAATCTACCTGGGTTTGATTCTCTGCAATGCCAAGGAAAACCTCTGGTTGCGGGCTCCCGTTTGGTTCTGCCATGGTCTGACCACCATCCTGAGACAAATCTCCCGGAGTCATTTTCTTACACAGTTCCCTCTGGTGTTTTTTTAAATCGTACGCATACTTGAATCTCTTATCACAGCTGGCACACTTAAATGGACGCTCTTTGGAATGAGAGCTCATGTGCCTGACCAAACTTGAAGTACACGTCAGAATTTTCCCACAGACGTTACAGGTATTACAATCTACTTGGGTTTGATTTTCTGCTGTGGAAAGAATCCCTTTCTCTAGTTGCGGGCCCCCCTTTGGTTCTGTCATGTTTGGATCTCCATTCTGTAACAAATCTCTGCGGGTCATTTTCTTGCACAACCCTCTCCGATGTTTTCTCAGGTCATAGGAATACTTGAATCTCTTATCACAGCTGACACACTTAAACGGACGCTCTTTGGAGTGGGAGCTCATGTGTCTTACCAAGCTTGAAGTACGAGCAAAAAACCTCCCACACACAGAACACGTTTTGGTGTCTAGAGGTCCTTGCTTTGATGTCCCTGGTGGAGAAGTCTTGACAGGAGATGTGTTAGGAGATTTGCTAGTTGAAGGTTGTGGGATCTCTTTATCATCTTTGCCGTCATCAGAAAGTTGGAGCTCCTTTTCACAAACTCGCCTCTGGTGTCTCTTCAGATTATGACCATCTCTGAATTGTTTTTCACACAAGAGACACTTAAACTTGAGATCTCCAGTGTGGGTAAGCTGATGCCTTTTCATCGCTGTGACTCGAGTGAAAGTCTTTCCACAGACTTCACACGTTTTACTAAACTGGGCTCTTTTGAATGACTTCTTCAGGGAGGGTAGCACATTGGAGGGTGACAGCTGTTTAACTGAACGCCCACTAGAGTCAGTTTTGTTTGGTTTTCGTCCTTTATGAGAGATGCGCACCATGGATGGGTTTCTTCCTTTTGAACACATTTTCTTTATCTGCAGCCTTTTGCTTCGTTTCAGTGGTTGAAAACGCGATATCCGGAGTGAATTCAAACTGGTGACCGCCTGACTGTCAATTTCCACAATAGCGGATTGCATGTCCATACCAAACCCCTGCTCAGTAATTATGCATCTTTGAACATCATCTGCTGCAACAAGGCCAACACTTCCCTCTGTCTGACTCTCCGACATCTCCGCTGCTTCCATTCCCTCCGAATGCATTTTTTCTGACTGCGTATCCGAGGCTACATCTGGAGCTGACACAACTCGCACGTACGGACGAAGAGACAGAGAGGAGAGGATGCTGTCACCAAAGGAAGTTGGAGATCCTTTTAATGCAAAAGAGGGAGGAAATAAAATAAAATGTTAAATGTTCAACTGAATTAACTGATCAACATCAAGTGTGCATATTATGTAAATCCATCATATTCAAATATATTTTACCATAAAACATAACCAATACCCTACAATATATGCATACTTACTCTACCTCTCTCAACACAAATCATATGCACACCTGCCAACCTTAGCCACTTTAGCGCGGCCTACCCGTCACCGAACCCCACTCAAATACACGACTACACCAACATCGACCAAACCATAGACGAAAGCCCTCTCCAACCAAATTAAGACATTGGCAGAAGGCCGTAAAAACTGACAGCTTGAAATTGTTTGTGGCACCAGCCTATAACGTGGTCGCACAAATGTTCGGTTTCAGATGTAACAGTATTGAACCATTATATTCCGCGAGGGACTGGATCAGAGACTCTGGAAGGACAGATGAACTATGACACAGAGTGGAATCCTTCTAATATTTATGAGCTGCGACTATTATCCTGATTATAAAGAATATTTGTTTACATAATATTGTGAATAGCGCAGTCCGTGGTTCTGCAACTACTGTACATAACTACTTCCCATGCTGACGTTGACTTTAGTGTTCTGTAAGTACCGATGTTAAAATGTACTTGGCCGGTCAGCATCCGTCTGAAGAGTGTTGCAGTGTGGGTTTTGTAGACAACTTGAGTCCCATCAGATTTCTTCAACAAATTTTGCATGGTATAACTTTGTCAGGGACGGCACTAGTTAAAGCAAGAACTGTCAAAACACTGAATGTATTAAAGCAGAGATCCTGCAGGTTTCTTAATACAATGTTTAACTGACTCAAAAAAGGTCTATATTGTACCAGTGTACTTTGAGCTCGACTGGGTGCACGAAACACAAAACCAGTACAGATTGGCAGGTCTGCAACAAATCAAAGAGAATAAACCTATAACTCTAATTTACTCACCGCCGACAGATTCCAAATGTCCAAGTTTTCTATGGTACTGCAGCAGGGTTCTCAACTGCCTGGGGTCTGGTACAGACTGTACACATTGTTCCAGGGCAGAGGGGACAGCGTTTAGCAAGGAGGCAGTCTGGAGAGAGGAAGAGTAACATAGTTTAAATGCATGAACAAAAACATACTCCTTGTTTCTGAATTCAACAACACTGACTGTTGTTATTTTGACAGTGGTGTTTCTCCTTAGTACCTGTTCCAGGTCTGGTATGGGAAGTAACTTCTCAAGTCTGGTAAGGAATTCCAACATCAGCATCTGTATTGCAGTGTCATACTGTGG
>JACXGI010020650.1:0-10924 GCA_016801175.1 Esox masquinongy | reverse complement strand
CTACCCCCCTGACCTCTACCCTACAGACCTCTACTCTACTCGCCTAACCCTAACACTCAGACCACTACCTCCCTGACCTCTGCACTACAGACCTGTACCCCCCCGACCTCTACCCCATAGACCTCAGAGACCTCTACTCTCCAAACCCAAACACTCAGACCTCTACCCCACAGACCTCTACCCCCTGACCTCTACCCCAGAGACCTCTGCCCATTGCTTGGTTAGTTTCCCTCTTTTTTCCCATGCTTACAGTCCAGTGCGCCTGGCTGTGGCTGGTAGTTCTCTGGGCACCATAGTCTGAGCCAAGCCCCTGCAGGGCCATTCCCTATACACTAGTGGTGCCAAAAAGGATTTCCAGCAATGCCAATGGGGTACGTTGTTTTAGAAGCCAAGGCACCATGGAGCCACAAGGGATCATGTGCTATATCAACACGTCGGCCCAGCCCCAGTTTCTCCCTGGCACAGGACAATGCCAACAGGTGGACTGTGGCTGGGCTGCTGCTGGACCCTCTCTGCCCACTGCCAACAGTACTAAAGAAACACAACAGAGGGTAGATCTGCCAGCTTCCTGCCTCTTGCAGTAATGCTGACTGGACCATATCTGCTGGCTTCAAAGCTACATGCACATGGGAGTGACCGTCAGTGGAGCAGGTCCAAACTCTAGACTTTGGACCACAAGGTTCTGAGTCATCGACAGTCTTGTTTCTGTTCAGTGTTCAGTGCTTTATGCACCTGCAAACACCCCAATTAAAATGACTGACATTGTTTAAATGGATGAGGATCCAGAAGACAAATTAGCTCAGAATCATCTTGTTGCTAGACCCAAGCTCTTGCGTGGCCTTTCTCAAATCCTTTAGGTACAATAAATAAAGTAACCTGAAATATCCCATTGAAAAGAGACAAATTAGCCATCATCTCTAGCTGTAACGAGCCACTGGGAGGACTTTTGTTGTCTCTTAACGACCTGTGACCTCAGCCACTAGTTGACAGAGATCAGACCCAGGATGGCTTAGACTGAATGAAAGCTCTAACTCCTGCCACACCTGCTAATTAACAACACCCACTCTTGAAACCGCTGTCTGTTTCAGACTAATTAAAGAGCAAAGTAATGATCACAGTGGGGAATAAAATGCCAGTATAATGTTCCAACACTTAGGTCACTGACCAGCTGTCACTCAAACTCCCCACTGAGCAATCTTTCTCCCTCATTACAGTCTTCATTTATAATTCACATTCATCGTTAGCTAGCTAGGTTTTGATTTGAGATGAAGGGCATGGCTTATGGAGATAGCAGGCTTATTGAAGCTGAAGTTTTGATCAATTTTCTCCAGTGGTGAACCTCAAGGTGGACTATTTCTGGACTGATGTGTTGAGAGCTTTTCTGGCCCCTCTCTCTTTGTCGATGACTGGTCAAGACATGAACTGATAGGTCAAGAAATGAGCTGACTGGTCAAGACATGAACTGATTGGTCAAGACATGAGCTGACTGGTCAAGACATGAACTGATTGGTCAAGACATGAGCTGACTGGTCAAGACATGAACTGATTGGTCAAGACATGAGCTGACTGGTCAAGACATGAACTGATTGGTCAAGACATAAGCTGACTGGTCAAGACATGAACTGACTGGTCAAGCCATGAACTGTTTGTTTTTGCATGTAATGAGAAATCTCAATAAAAGTTTCACAAATTATTATTATAATTTCTTGTCGTCTCCATATTTAACCATAGTTCTAATAATATAATCTAACTGCAGATAGGCTACAAAAAGAAAACTAGCTAAAATGTTGTTTATGTTGTGGAGTGAATGCGCTTGAACCCTATAAATGAGCGTTGCTCCAATGCCCCCACCAGAAAGGCTGGTTGGTTCCGGAGTCTTCCAGGGGCAGCCATCTGGGTCAGCACCGCTCCTACACACCTGCCTCCTTTTGGGAGCTCGCCAGGGGAGGTATTTCACAGACAAAGCTGCCTCCCCATTAAAGGGGTTAGTCTTTTGAGTTTGTTGTCTCCTTCACCTCCTTCCACCACCATTCAGGTTTAATTAATAAAATGCCCACTAGAGCCTTGAACACACCCTTTGTGTTCAATTCCCTGTGTCTCTCCCCATTATGATGTTGTTAAAATGATATTAAAAGGTAGACCATTGAAGCAAACTGGGAGTAAAAACAATGAGACAACATTTAAAAGAACAATGATTTTAATGTGATCTCTGATAGAGAGTAGACATTAGCTTTAAATATATTTGGTAGCATTCCAGTTTGCAGAGTTAATTCAGATTTTAGTTCACATTTGTTAGAAGCATCAAAACCTCTCAACTCCAGTCAACAAGTGCCTAACCTTAAACTCATCATATAAGCGTTTTAATACAGAGGCAATAGAATCTAAAACAATTATTATTTACACATAGATAAAAAAATATATTTCACAAAAAAGTATTATTGATAAATGTACAATAACCAGTTTTATAAAATTACAAATATACTTCTAATATAAAAAGCCATTTCTTAAATAATCTTAGCTCAAGTTTTGTATAGAGGACGCAGAGCCTAAATGAGATGGTGTCTTTCTTACAGTGTTGCAATAATTATAGATACCTTTTCTTTTCTCCTTTCTGATCTCCTCCCCTCTTCTACATGACCTCTAATATCTTATAAAGCAGTTCTGTAGTCTGACCTCATATATTATCAACCGGTCGTCTGTCTTCTCTGAACTATTATATCTTATAAACTCGTCTATGCATATGATATAGATATTTGAATGAGTCATTAACAGACACTTCATCCAGAGTGATTTAGAGCAGTGAGGAGAAGGAAAAGAGGCAAGGAAAGTACATTGTTTTAAAAGTGTTGGCTCAAAGCCTTGAGATGAAGTCGTCCAGCACGGGTGATGATTACCAGGGCTGTCACTCGGCCACATTCACAGCACTCCTGGTGTGCGTGTGCGCACGCATGTGTGTGTGGGGGGGGGTGTTAGGGGGAGCGACTGGTATCTGGGCAGGGTGTCCCCTCTCGATGGCAACTCTCCACAGGTTTCTTGAGCTTCATATCACATGCCTAGGAAGACAGAAAGACAGACGCTTGATAAGTAATGGACTCTAGTTGAAGACTCGCTGACATGTCTGAGGGGACACGAACACACAGCAGGGGACAGTTTTTACCTGGCTCGTCAGCAGGTCAACAGTATTCTAGACAGGGGGAATCATAAAGACCCTAATGAAAATGCCCAGCTCTGTTAAACCTCACTGGCTAATCTGTTCCTTTACTTTATGTGACTTGTCCCATCGTGTGTTGTCACTGACTGACTGGGAGGCAGGCTGACTGACTAACGAACAGACAGAACAACTGACTGGCATACTGACTGATTGTACTGGGTGGCTGGCCAGCTGACTGGCACAGTGACTGATTGTTCTTTATAGGTTTTATTATGAACAATCCATTATCCAACCTGAATGGGCTCCGATGATTAATAAGTGTAGAGGTCATCACTGGAACAATCGTCCTCGGTAATTTCATTCAAATCCTGACATTTATAGTTGACAGTTTTACACAGGCACATTCCAGTGTAATGCTCTAATGAAAGTTCCAACCCTCTACTGGAGGAAAAGAGCTCCAAAACTAATAAACTGATGCAGTACATTGGCCTGTAACGTTACATAAACCCCACTTTCTATTGAGTTACACCCTGACATAGGCTGTCCCTGGGACTGTCTTCCTACCTGTCTGTCTGCATGCCTGCCTGTCTGCATGCATGTCTCCCTGTCTGTCTGCCTGTTACACTCTTACATAGGCTGTCACAGGAACTGCCTGTCTGTCTACCTGCTTGTCTGTCAACCCATCTGTCTGCTTCTGTATACCTCCTCATAACTCCCTATACGTCCTTATACCTCCCCATACCTCCTCATACCTCCCCATACTGCCTCAGATCTTAATGTTCAGAGAAACGGATAGGCCTGACTACCTTTTCAGTAGTTGTTAGCATAGCTTGAATAGACAGCATAGAGAAAACCCCCCTCTGAAAGAGCATTGAGAACACCCCCCCCTGAACTTACTTGCTAATGTCTTGTCAAGGTCAGCAATGAAATCCTCTAGTTCCTTAGTGTCTCCCAGTTTGGCTGTAGACAAAGAACAGAGTGAGGAAAAGAGAAGGAGAACAGACTAGAGAGAACGCTACTGTCATTATCTCAAATGAACATGTGTCATGTACACATGTTGTATCATAATTTGATCTTCCGGTTGTTGCAGGAATGTTCCAGCAACCACAGCAAAAGCAAATCTGTAGTGTATTGGAGGTTTAAAAAGGCTTAAAGTTATGAATATCCACCAACATTTCAGCGTTTTGATTTGCCCTAAATATATATTGTAACCCAGTAATGGTAATATGGAGCAGTAATTATAAGGCACAAAACTCTTCAAAGTCATTGCAGGATTTATTTAGTGCTATAGCAGTAGGACACAACGTGTGTTATGTTAAATGAACATTACATGTCACACATACAGGTCCTCTCCATTACTAAACAGGAAGGACAGGTCTCTAAATTCAGCATGGTTAGTAGGTGACCTATAGGAACAGTGGATGACTGCAGTAGGCGTGGCCAATCTTTCACTCCCAAGCATGTGGAATGGTTCCACTCACCGCTGGTCTGAACATGAGTGTGTCACCATTAATCAGAGACTAGACGGTGTGTACCGTATGGACAAGCTGCGGTCGGAATGACGTGTGTGCACTGTGCGGGTGTGTTCACGTCGAGGCCCACCTTTCGGTGATGTGAGAAGTGGGGGGGAGGTGGGAGATGGGGAGAAGACAGTCGGAGAGTTCAGTCTCTCGTCACTGAAACTGAAGCTGTTTCTGGTGAGGGACTCAGCACCTGAGAGAGAGAGAGAGAGAGAGAGGGACAGAGTGAGAGAGGAGAAAGAGAAACAGTTCAACTTCCTGTATGACCTGAACTGCTGCAGGGCCAGATGTTTTCTGCGCATGAACACACACATTCAGGGCAGTGTCAGTGACAGCCGATTCAATGTACTGTGGAAAATCAATACTTCAATCAATGTTCTCCTAATGAAACAATTCTGCTTTACTCGATCACACACACACACACACCCACCCACACACATCCCAGCACACTGGCACACAGACAACATTTCCCTGCAACTCTGACATCGTAAGGAGCCCTCTAGTTAGTGTGGAAAAGTCAAATGAGGGAAACTATTAGACCGGACAGAGGTGGAAAGTTGATCAGTAGCAGCCACGTCTACTGTATACTTGCTTTCCTTTAAGTGGGTGTGAAAGTGAACAGCTTTTTTCCTGCCTCGGACGATTAGCGGGTATATTCCCAGCTCTGCACGCATTATCTGGGGGTTTGTGTTTAACTCGGAGAAAACTTTTGCAACACTTTTCATGCAGAGTTTCAACTGTGTTTTTATCCCACCTTGCGAGGCTGGAAAGTGGATCTCAGACCTCTCAAGGGCAACGGGTTCGATGACTGAGGATTTTAAGACAGATTCTAATTGGGATCTCAACCGGTACAGTATTGTGTCTCTGGGATGGAGGCCTGACCCTAACTTCGAGAGACACATTTCTCCTGTGTAATAACTAGTTACTAGGTTAAATTTAACACTGCCACGTCTAGAACACACACACATGTAAAACACACTCATTCACATGAAACACACTCATTCACGAGACACACTCGTACACATCATAGACATACCAACCCACATACACGACCACTGTCTCTCCTTTCGTGACAGTGGTCAGACTGGAAGTCAGACCCAATGTGGTCAAAGCGTCGACTGGGTGACTGCATGCAAGTGACATAATGAAGACTTTGACTGTGCCAGTAGATATTTCAGCTGGCCACAGAACACGACAGATCTGCCACACTGTTCATTCCCCCAGGATTGGAATGACGGTGGGAGAGAGTGAGATACAGGGTTAGAGCGAGAGAAAGAGAGACCTCTCCCACTCTCTCTCCCCACTCTCTCAACTCTCTTCCCCCCGCTCCCCTCTCCCCCCCTCTCTCTACCCTGTCCTCTCTCTCTAGCGTCTCTCCCCTGGCTCTAGACTCTCTTCCTTCTCATAATAGTTCCACTAGACCCTGAAAGAGTAGCTCTGATGTAGAGCACTTACCTAGCATAACCCCTGACCTCCACCTCTCAACAGCACACACAAACACACACACACAGAAGCAAACACACAACTTGATCTGAGTCCAAAGATCTTGGGGTTAGATGGAGCTACTGAGACTCTATATTCATACCCATTCCTCTGTGGTAGCCAAAACAAACTTTGATTTAATTGTCATGAGCAGCCATGCTTTCTTCTAGCGAACAAGTTGAGCATTACCAATTTGTGTGTGTATGTGTGTGTTTGTTTGTGTGTTCACTACACACTGCTTCAAAGACCTAGTACCCCAGCTGGCTGTGCCTAAGGCCTTAACCCAACTGTGAAGGTCTCACAGTTACACACAGACAGAAAAATGCTCCCTCTGTGGATGCTGATTTAATTTCCCATCCGTATGTGAGTGGGTTGGGGTTTCCGAAGGAAAGTTTAAAAAAAGAAAAGAAAAGAGCTTTATTGCACTGTAGCGAGTTCTAGAACGTCCACGTCTGCAGAACGAGTCAGGAAGGGTAGAGTGTCCAGTTGAAGCGTTAAAGACTGGGGCCTGGTTTCCCAATAGAGAGGGGGTTCTGACTCCCGTACACTATGATGCAACACTCCAGCAGACTGCTGAGTAACATCATAGCAGACAAAATCAATTCACTGCCCCCCATATTAAACGGGTGCATCAATTCACAGTGTTGCTATATAATCTGTTTGTTTTAGTAATACCTAAAGGAGAATGTAATGAAAGTTATTAAAATGTTGTTACTAGAGAAATGGAGAAATATTGTTTTTGTTTTGTTTTATGTAAAGTGAAGATGTGAAGATGTACGGTAAACTAATGTTAAGCCAGGAGGACTGTGGGATTCCTGCATTGGCCCTGTCGTCTCTGTGGTGGTCTGCAGGAGAGTGACATGTCTCCTGAAAGGTGAGGCCATTGTGTGTGAGAACTGATGGATGGCTGAACGGGGGATGCCCTGTGTTGGTGTGGTCAAAGGCAATCCACCTGGCACTGGGATGCTGGTTAGTGAGAGGGCATTCTGAATGCAAAGACAGGCTGGCAGATTTTCTAGCCAGAGAGAGAGACAGACAGAGAGAGAGATAGAGACAGAAAGACAGACAGAGACAGAGAGTGAGAAACAACTCTTCCCACTGTAGTATGAGAGGGTGGCCAGGTTAGGGTTAGAGACAGTGACACGTTCTGCCAGCAGGTCAGATGCTCTGTCTGAGAAATTGAAGGTTTCCAGTTCCAAGTCAAAGATTGATGCCTATCAGTGGCGGCAGGGAGTGTGTCTCTGTAGCGTGTCTCAGTGAGTGTGTCTGTGTGTCTACTTGTATCTGTCTGTGTATGTCCGTCTGCTATAATTCTTCAGCAGACCAAGAACAGCACTTGAGTGACACGTGATAAGATGTAATCTGGCACTAACGGCCGATCTGTCTTGGACAGACTAATGGAGCGGCATCTGTACTTTTTTGCGCCTCAGCAGCAAAAAAGTACAGATAGCGCTTTTCACTATGTGAGTGAGCCTTCCTGTAGGTTATGTTCAGGAACTTTATGGCACAGGAGGTAGTTAGCTTGAATCTGTAGCTTCAAGGTCATTGGCTCAAATCCTAAATACACACAGGCATGTTTTTCTATCACAGTTGGGAACAAAAAAATCCATTGTTCCTTAACCTACCTTAACCTTTACCTAAATAACCTAACCTTTATGCCTAAAAGAAACGTAGGCCTAATGCGTATGCCTTATCCGTATTGCCTAAACCTAAAAGTCCCCCCTATTCTAACACAATCTCCAGCTGATTATTTTGCGTTAAACTTAACACCTGAGGAGGAAATTTATGTTTTTACTGTCGTAATTCGAACTACACAAAGAAAATGCATACTTGAACACGAACACGAACTTACTTTAAAACACGCACACTTCAACATACAAACACTTACACGCTATTTTCTCATCCTTCCAGCTTAGCATTTGCCAATAGCTGCTTTACAGTGTGGAGTGTCCTGAGTACTGCTCAGTTGTCCCACGCGCACACACACTGTCTGTACTGTCACGCGGTGTTTCACTTACTTTCGGAGTCGCTGAAGCCGCTGTCACTGACGCTCGCGCTGCTCCGTCTCTTCATGGTCTTCAGATGCTCGTCGTAGCGGAAGTGTCTGTTTTCCACTGGGGACGAGAAATCTTCGATCACTGCATCGAACTCACCCAGCACGTCAGACAGATCATCCTTCTCCTCAAGAAAATTACCTGAAAAAGCGAAGGAAAAAAGCACGCGTTATCGTATGAGTCCTATCTAAAAAGAGAAGCCTAGTAAACAAATTTCAGTGTAAAAAAATACCATTCAAATTTAAGTTACATTTTCTTTAATTTCAGTGCATTCGCACTCTATTAATTCAGACTATCACATGTAAGTATGTGATTTTACTTTGTAGTAAACATTGTTTCATTGTAATAGCTGCTGTATAAGGCTCACAATCAATTTCTGCAAGCCTCATTGTAGCACAGTGCCTGGTGCAATGAATTGTCCTGCGGAAGTCTCGTTTGAAAGAATAACAGATGAGATTGTAAAAATTGGACAACTTACGTTTGCTTTGGGACTTCAGCTTTGGAGACTTCATTTTTTTTGTCTTTTGAATTTCAACAGTAGGCTGTCCAGTATAATACGGTTGTTGAAGACAAAATAAAGTCCGCAGGTATTCCCAATAACGCGTCAGCTCCTATGAGGTGGCTACTAGCAGTGTCCCAGAGCATGATAATGAAGCCCGCGTCTCAAAACTGGTTTTAAACGCTCCCCCACCGAGAGCAGGGGCGGTGCGGGTGACTCGGTGAAGGCGGGGCAGAGATAGAGTGAGATGGGATGGAGAGAACGCCCTACGGCCTATGCAATACTTCACCGGTATCCGTGGCGGATTTCTATTCCCAGGACTTGCGTCACCCCCGGTAAACTGTGTTTGTAAACAACTTGTGTCACTGAGCGGTCAGAGATTTTGCCGAATGCTTTACGAGCATACAAGCAATACCATCTTATTTTTATCTCTGACCAGGAGAGCCGAATCTTTTATCACTGGGCAGTTTTCGATAGGTATGCCTTCAAACATTGTAAATACCTAACTAAATAAAAAACTAACTAATTTACCATGTATTTTAATATTTATATTTGAAAAATAGAAAATTGTGAGACTGGTCGATGTTTCAATAGTGTCATTCATTATAATGAACAAATCTTGCTTATTGGTTAGATATCACAGCATGAATTATCACATCCTGAATTGTCACAGCATCAATCTTAACAATCAATCTTAAGCCTTTAACAAGAAGACTACGGTCAGTCTGTTAATACATCTTATATGGTCTATGCCAGAAGACTGCAAGTGAAATTTAACAAATCCCACAATCATTTTAGGCACCGTAGACTGATTGGAGTTTGAAGCGACCCCTTGTGGTGTGACGCAATATTTGCAGAACTGTTGCAGCTTCTACATCAACATTAAATCAATGTTTTTATGTGACATACTTCGTTAACAACAGGTGTATTGACAACGGCGAAATGCTTATTGTCGCTTTACAAACAAACAAAACATGTTAAGAAATAGTAATAAAAGTGTGTGAGAAATGTGAAAATAAAAATTAATTTGAAAGACAGAAAACATTAACCCAGGGAAAATAGGCCTTAAAATACATAAATATACTGGATATACAACACACACACACACACACACACAGTGACTAAACACATTTTTTTCTATTACTCATTGTTAAATAACTAAACTTTTTTGTGATGTATTTTTTATACATAGCCGATTAAATACTAATCGGCGTCAATAGCAGACAGCATTTTTGCAATGTTAACGCACTACTGCGTCACAAATACTTAGGTGGCCACATATCGTGGATTTGCCTGTTTTGGCCTTCCACTTTAACCTGAGCTGGACTGAGAAGATGGAAAGGTGAATGGCAATGGTGAAAACCAGAGTTGCCAAGTCCGCTTATAATACGTGACTTTGGGCTTTTTTTTTGAAGTCGCTTGAAATAATCACGGGTTGCGGTTTTTTGGCCTGGTTTTAAAAGGTTTGGCCGCTTGTTAGGAAAATCTGACAAGCGACTTCGTTTTTGTACATGTATGGTCGCTACTTTCCCTAAATGCATTGATTGACACTGTCTGCTCACATCCTCACAATAATATACAGGTGCTGGTCATATAATTAGAATATCATCAAAAAGTTGATTTATTTCAGTAATTCCATTCAAAAAGTGAAACTTGGATATTATATTCATTCATTACACACAGACTGATATATGTCAAATGTTTATTTCATTTAATTGTGATGATTAAAACTGACAACTAATGAAAATCCCAAATTCAGTATCTCCGAAAATTAGAATATTACTTAAGACCAATACAAAAAAACAGATTTTTAGAAATGTTGGCCAACTGAAAAGTATTAACATGAAAAGTATGAGCATGTACAGCACTCAATACTTAGTTGGGGCTCCTTTTGCCTGAATTACTGCAGCAATGCGGCATGGCATGGAGTCGATCAGTCTGTGGCACTGCTCAGGTGTTATGAGAGCCCAGGTTGCTCTGATAGTGGCCTTCAGCTCTTCTGCATTGTTGGGTCTGGCATATCACATCTTACTCTTCACAATACCCCATAGATTTTCTATAGGGTTAAGGTCAGGCGAGTTTGCTGGCCAATTAAGAACAGGGATACCATGGTCCTTAAACCAGGTACTGGTAGCTTTGGCACTTTGTGCAGGTGCCAAGTCCTGTTGGAAAATGAAATCTGCATCTCCATAAAGTTGGTCAGCAGCAGGAAGCATGA
>JACXGI010020649.1:0-10926 GCA_016801175.1 Esox masquinongy | reverse complement strand
CTCTGAGCCTGGGTCCTCTCTAGGTTTCTTCCTAAATTTCGGCCTTCTTAGGGAGTTTTTCCTAGCCACTGAAATTCAACACTACTGTTGTTTGCTCCTTGGGGTTTTAAGGCCGGGTGTTTTGTAAAAGAACTTTGTGACAACTGCTGATGTAAAAAGGGCTTTATAAATAAATTTGATTGATTGATTGATTGATTGAAAGCTAGAAAAAGCCCTTCATCAATGAGAAGCAAAGAAGAGACAGGCTGAAGTTTACAAAAGACCATAAGGATTGGACCGTAGAGGAATGGAGTAAGGTCATCTTCTCTGATGAGTCAGATTTTCAGGGTTGCCCAACACCTGGTCATCTAATGGTTAGACGGAAACCTGGAGAGGCCTACAAGCCACAGTGTCTCACACCCACTGTGAAATTTGGTGGATCTGGGGATGCTTCAGCAAGGCTGGAATCGGGCAGATTTTTCTTTGTGAAGGACGCATGAATCAAGCCAAGTACAAGGTTATCCTGGAAGAACACCTGCTTCCTTCTGCTCTGACAATGTTCCCCAACTCTGAGAATTGTTTTTTCCAGCAGGACAATGCTCCATGCCACACAGCCAGGTCAATCAAGGTGTGTATGGAGGACCACCGGATCAAGACCCTGTCATGGTCAGCCCAATCTCCAGATCTGAACCCCATTGAAAACCTCTGGAATTTGATCAAGAGGAAGATGGATGGTCACAAGCCATCAAACACAGCCGAGCTACTTGAATTTTTGTGCCAGGAGTGGCATAAAGTCACCCAACAGCAATGTGACAGACTGGTGGAGAGCATGCCAAGACGCATGAAAGCGTGAAAATGTGATTAAAAATCAGGGTTATTCCACCAAATATTGATTTCTGAACTCTTTCTAAGTTAAAACATTAGTAATTTGTTGTTAAAAAATAAATATGAATTTGTTTTCTTTGCATAATTTGATGTCTGAAAACAATGCATCTTTTTCTGGTTATTTTGACCAGTTGTTGTTTTCAATCAATCAATCAAATTCATTTATAAAGCCCTTTTTACATCAGCAGTTGTCACAACGTGCTTTTACAAAACACCTGGCCTTAAACCCCAAGGAGCAAACAACAATAGTGTTGAATTTCAGTGACTAGGAAAAACTCCCTAAGAAGGCCGAAATTTCAGAAGTGCAGTAGCATAGTATTGGAGTAACACTAGATCAAATACAGTCATTAGCATATATACATTTACAGTGTATCATTCATTTATATACATTAGCAGTTTGTTACTAGTATGTAAACAATTGCAGTGCTTCATTATCAAATATACATTAGCAGCATGTCATTAGCATATAAACATTAGCAGTGTGTCATTATCATTTATAAATTTGCAGTGTATCATCAGCATTTATTCAATAGCAGTACTTCATTAGCATATACTTTATACATTAGCAGTTTGTCAATAGCATATAAACTTTAGCAGTGTGTCATTAGCCTATATGCATTAACAGTGTGTCATTAGCATTTATTCAATAGCAGTGCTTTATTAGCATTAATACATTAGCAGTGTGTCATCAGCAAAACATTAAACTTAAACATAAACATTAGGAGTGTGGGTGTCAATATGCAAAATAAGTGTGTAAGTATGTTTGTGCGTGCATTATCATGAAGTACTCAAAACCTCTCCCCTAATCTCTCTCGCCACACCATGCCAGTAAAACAATCATCTCTAAATGAGGAAGGAAATGAAATGGGTTAGCCAAACTGAAGAGTCTGAAGTGTTCTGTTCAGAGAGCCCTTTTCAAATCACCACTGAGGGAATAGCCTGTCCCTGGTATGCCGCCAAATAAATTACACAGCGTTACACTAGATATTGGACTTTAGTGTCTACCAAAAACCATAGAAATATAGTTTAATCTAGGATCTTGTGGCCAGCTAGAGAACATGTTTCAGACATCAACTATGTCTAAAACATGAAAAAACAACATTTGATCCAAAAAGGAGAGCATCTACTTCAATATGAGGTCAAACTTGAGACATGGTGGAGTTAAAATACAACACAACCTTTTTACGAAGTCACATTGGATAGATGTTGACGTGGGTGATGGGGGGTGAGGGGGGGTAATGGGGGTGATATGGGGTGATGAGGGGTGAAGGCCTTAGGGCCTGTGCTTTCAGTTCCTTTGCCTCACCCTTCACACCCACCCCAACCCCCACCTCCTACTAACTATGCATCATTACCCCACAGTCTCTACACATTCCGTCAGTCAACCAAGTCAAGTGGTTTACACACACCAACCCCCCCCCCCACACACACAGCATTCTTATTAATTTTGCAATGCATTTTTTTTCACTCAGTGACCTTTCCTCAGCATTCCAGTATAAAACAGGGAGTGGATTGTGGAGTGACATGGCACCTGTCTGAGCCAGCTGACAGGCTTGAAGATGCTTTGAGAGGGTCAGTGCATCATGTTTATTTTAAAGGGAACATACCGGGAAATGCTGATGAAACAGGCTTTAGTAAAGTGCACAGACGACGCGATCAGAAAACTAGCTCACTTCTAAGAAGCGTATGATGTAGCCTCGGAGTGTATTAGAAGTCATGTGAATGAGTAGTCTGCACATTTATGACCGTGACTTTTATATTTTACTTTTTGGATTGCTGGAAGAACTATCCAGGTTTAGCAAGTACAAATATAGGATTCTTTTCACCTTTCAGTCAGACCTTATTTTTCTGGTGGCCAGGATGCTGCTCAAATGGCACCAATAATCCTCTGTACTTTTGACCTGAGTTCTATGAGCTGCCTCAGACGTCCTGGCTACAGTATGTTCCCTGTCTGTCACAGATTGAGCCATGTCAGAGAGACTGACAAACACATCAGGCTATGTTTATATTCATGACACTTATCCCAATTGTTTAGCTATTCTATCAGTTGGCATTTCAGAAGCTCATAGCTCTACTGTCCTCCAACTCTAAATTGCAAGGCATTGCCAATGATATTGCTGAATTTCCAAGCATTTCAACTTTTTAGGCCAGTCCATGGGGAGTGGAAAGATGCAATCAAATGGTTTTCTGGATTCTTCTGGGTTCTGTTTTGTTGGACCCCGGAGTGCTGTGGAATCAACAGCGGGCCACATCTGTGATTGCGAATGAGCATCACCCTCCAACAGTGTCAGAGTCCTAAATGGCACAGTATTCCCTATTCATTTCCGTGGTCAGAAGTAGTGCTCTATTAAGTGAATAGGGTGCCATTTTGTACACAGCCAGTATGATGTCTGGCCGGATCCATCATGATTGAGAAGGTGTGAAAAGCGAGAGAGTTCGGCCACGGCCTAATTGGCATTCTCTGTCCATCACCCATCAGATGAGTTGGAGGCCTTCTCCTTTCCTCCCGACTTATCCAATTGTTTACCTTCTCTTTTTATTTTTTTGGGGAGAGGTTGGAGAAAATGTCTGTTTCGCCCAAGGCAGATGTCTCTCTGGTGATTTGAATGTTATTATACATAGCAGAGACCTGCTATGCACAACTGATAAACTTCTCAGTATGCAAATGTCAAGCAATTAAAGCAGCAACACAGCCCGGAGACTCTCAGCATTAACAGCCGCTCCACGGCGGCCATTTTATAATTCAGTGGACTTTCAAACAGCTAGGCGGTACTGACATGTATGAAGTCCCTCTGTAGAAGTAACAGGATCGGTGAATTCGTATAACTCACCCTAACAGTTCAATTGTTTATTCCATGAGTCAGGGAAACTTTGAGCTCATAAAATGTTCTAGTAGAATAAGAAAGTATTTTGCATAACGTATGGATTTCAGCAGTGTATTACAGTATTACCCTTCAGTTTTTGCCGTGGAAAATTAAAGTGCACATTCTTGTCAGATGGCATGGGTGAGAGTTTGGGCTATGAAATGGTATGGGTTAGGGCTCTGAGATGGGTTTGGGCTGTGGGATGGTATGGGTTAGGGCTCTGAGATGGGTTAGGGCTGTGAGATGGTATGGGATAGGGTTAGGGTTATGACCAAGATGGCGGCGCGTGTACATCGCGAGGCCCAGCGTCTACCAAGTTTTTGCAAATTAGCAGTGATTTACTTAATAGTTCTTAGTTTATTCACTCAGTACAGCCTAGCATACACTATACAGCCGACAAGAAGTCCTGGACACTGGAGCACAATGCACAGAAAGAGTTTTTGTCAACTTCCAACTTCCACTGGAGATCGCGAAGATGCCCCGGGAGACGTTATTCTCATCGCCGATTGGTAGTGCCTGGAGGTGGTGTCAAGATCGTAAACAAAGGCATGGGAAGCGTGGAGGCCACTGGGCTAGGCTAATGCTAGCCCACAACGGCCTGCACTACCTAGCCTTTTCCTCGCTAACGTATGGTCACTGGCGAACAAAATGGATGAAATACGACTGAGAATCATCTCACAAAAATGGATTATGGATTGCAGCGTCATGATTATCTCTGAAACGTGACTTAATAACAACATACCAGACAACCTAATTGAGCTGATCGGACGGTAGAGGACTCCGGTAAGACCAGAGGAGGTGGGCTGTGGAAAGACCAGAGGAGGTGGGCTGTGGTAAGACCAGAGGAGCTGGGCTGTGGTAAGACCAGAGGAGGTGGGCTGTGGTAAGACCAGAGGAGGGGGGCTGTGGTAAGACCAGAGGAGTTGGGCTGTGGTAAGACCAGAGGAGGTGGGCTGTGGTAAGACCAGAGGAGGTGGGTTGTGGTAAGACCAGAGGAGTTGGGCTGGGCATTTATGGTTAGGGTTTTTCAGTTGTTACATATACATGTCTACATCGGGACCTCTTTGCTGCTATCTCTCCACATTCTACATTACTCCTTCAATTTGCCTTGAATTGCAATTTGTACCCGCACAACTATTTATCCTATTTGTAACATTCACTATGCTTAATGCTTGAACGTTTTCTGCCCTCTTCTATTTGCCTTAATTGCACATTTAGTATTGCCATTTGTACTGCATTTGCCTTCTTTGCACATCTATACATTCCACTTGTAATATACATATTCTTAATACTCGTACATTTTCTGCCCTCTTCTATTTGCACTTCTGGTCAGATGCTAATTGCATTTTGTTGTACTGCACTTGTACTTGTTCAATGACAATAACGTTGAATCTAATCTAATCTAATTCAATGGCATGGGTTCTCTTACAAAAAACATTTTGCGGCAGATTTGCAGCAAACTTGTGGCTGATTTGCAGCAAAGAAAATAGTTTGCCAAAAAATGTTGCCACAAGTTTGCCAATGTTGGCCACTAGTGGCAAACATCCAGCAACATTCTGGCAATAACGAGAAGTTTGCCAATACTGGCAAACATGTTCACTTTGGCACTACTTGCAACTTGTGGTGAACCAGCAGTGAACATGTCTGCCTTTTGATAGGTACTGACTACTGCAGACCGGGAACACCCCACAAGGGCTGCAGTTTTGGAGATGCTCTGACCCAGTCGTCTAGCCATTACAATTTGGCCCTGGCTAAAGTCACTCATATCCTTACGCTTGTCCATTTTTCCTGCTTCTAACACATTAACTTTGAGGACAGAATGTTCACTTGCTGCCTAATATATACCACGAGATTATCAGTGTTATTCACTTCACCAGTCAGTGGTCATAATGTTATGGCTGATCAATGTATATATATATATATATATATATATATATCCTGATTTTTTTTACTCTTACTCTATGGAAACTCAAGTCGTCATTTATGACATTCTGTTTCGCTAGGGTATAAATCTGAGGTGACACACAGGCTAAACTCCCTTAGTCATCAATCAACATGGGAAAGAACTCACAAATGAAATGAGACAAAGGGTTGCTGACATTCACATATCAGACAATGGCTTTAAAATGATAGCTATACACTTAACAATACCCATCTTCACTCTTAGGGTGATAATAAAGAAATGTATAACAACTGGAGCTGTGATGAAACTGCCTGGAATAGGATGAATGTGCATTTTGGACCCAAGCTGATAAATAACAAAATTACATTTTTTCAGAGACATTTTTGTTTCAGTTTATTTAGGGTGCCAGACTTTTTCGACAACACTGTATATGCCTTACCTGAGAGACCTGGTCCAGAGAAGGCTGTGCAGTTACTGAAGATCCAGTCCTCAGTAGACCATTTTGTGGGCATTAGGAGCTCTGGGTGTATGTTAAAGGTGTCTGCAATATGGTAATGGCTCCATCTAATACATGGCAGAAATGTCACTATATTCCAATATTATTTTATTATACCAATCAAATTCTGTCAGATCTCAAAATGGGTCCTTCCAAAGTGCGTAAGGACTTATGTAGGACTGGGCCCCTGCACGCGTCTGACGCCCTTTATGTTACTGTTCACTACAAATGGATGCACTCATTTATTCAAAGGTTCCTCTTTAGAGGCCTGGGCATTGGGGAGAGGTATCAAAGAGGTAACAAGCTACCTATAGATGGGGCCACAGTTCTCAGCTCTGCCTTTGGGACATCTCCCTTCAACGCATCAAGCAGATGGTTAATATTTTATACTGTCAGTGTAACTTGCAATCAAGCACAAACACCACAGATTTTTAAAATAGTCATGTTAATTATCATGATGACAGTACATCCACCAAATGTCATACCTGTAAGTATCACTTCACAAGCAACTAGATCTTCCCTGCTTCACCTTGCATGGCAGCTCTGAGCATGCTCTGTGACATACCACTTGAACATGGCAAGAGGACAGCGAACCAGAGCTTGGAGGTTTGTCAACATGGCAGTTCTATTGCTCCCGGCACTTCATTGTCCAAAAGGTTATAGGTGGGTGTCTTTGAGAAGACAAAACAAACAAAGATGATCTGTTATTAAACACATGAATAAATGCCAGTTGCTATCCACTCAGTTCCTTGGAGCAGAACAGGACAAGTAGTGATGGGCTGTTCGACACTCACGCTCAATACTATTCTGATCTGTTCGACACTCGCTGCATCGAAACAATGTTCCGAGACGTGTTCCAAAACACTTCTCGGTCACGTGACGCTGGGCGCCGAAACACTGTCATGCGTTATGGAACGAAACCTGTGCAGTTACGTCATAAACAATTTACTGACTCAGGTTTTGATAACCAGGTGCAATACCAACAACTTTGAATGAGTGACGTCACTAATGGAGATTAGTGTAGTTGGTAGTAACCATAGAAATGTTCTATCATCTATGGTAGTAACTCTTTCAGTACGCATCACGGCCTTTACTGAACACTTTATTACCAATTTCACTAGGCTACTACAGCCATGAGTGAAGTTCAGCAGTGGCCCAGTGGGGGACTCTCCTGTGGAACTACACAAGTTCAATTCCCGGTTATTTTCTCCCGATTGAAACTTGACTATTTATTGTTTTTAAATTATTCATTTAATTTAGAGCATCCTATGGTTCTGACTTCATCATCAAAATCATTATAATGGATGCATTGTTTAAAAAAAGCCTGTTCAAAATTAATGATAGGCTGTTCCAGTTTTTTTTACACACTCTGCATTGGAACATTGTCTTGAGTAGTGATGGGCTGCTATGCATACACACTTGATACTGTTACGAGCTTGTCGACACCCTCCTGACACTCACTGAATGTTTCAAAACATTTCTGGTCACCTGGGCAGGTGTTGAAACACTATCATGTGATATTTAATGTAACCTCTAGTGTCTGTTGAGTGTCTGAGACCTGACTGCCTCAGGCTTTGAAAACTGAAGAGGCAGTATCAACAACTTTGAATGAATTGTGTCAATTTGTTACAAGAGAAAAATTGTGTGAGATGAATGAGAGATTGTGAGAGTTAGCTGTGTGACAATTGTTTGAAATTAGCCTGGTTAGTAGAAAGTCGTTTAAAGTGCTTGTTGCAAAGCACAGGTTTCCACAATTCTCCTGCGTCTGAGCGCCCTGTCGATCGGTGTCAACAGTAACAGTACAGTATCTTACAGGCTTCTCAGATACATATCCTGTAATGATAATATTTTCATTGATTGCACCTCCCTCACTCAGTCGCATTGTTGCCATTATTGTCAACAGTCTAAAGATCCTGCAGCCATATTGATGGTCAGAGTTAAAATGGGGATAATTACTGCTTTGTCAAGATTACACTCGGGGCTTGAATGCACAATAATAATACAACCACGTTCCCAAATAAGTAGGGATGTAAAATGTAAATAAAACAGAATGCATTGATATGCAGATCATTTAAACCCTACATTCTATAGAAAATAGTACAAAGACAACATATGAAATGTTGAAACTGAGACATTTTATTGTTTCTTGAAAGATATATGCCCACTTTGAATTTGATGCCAGATACACATTTCAAAAAAGCTGGGACAGGGGCAACAAAAGACTTGAAAAGTTGTGTAATGCTAAAAAAAACTAAACCTGGTGGAATATCACACAGCTATTTAGGTCAATTGGCAACAGTTCAGAAACATGATTGGGTATTAAAAGATCATTCCAGACAGGATGGGCCTATCAGAAGTGAGGATGAGGAGGGGCTCATCACTCTCTGAAGGACTGCGCAGGCAAATGGTGCAACCATTTAAGAATAAAATGGCTCAATGTAAAATTGCAAAGAGTTTGGGTATCTCAACATCTACATTGGATATAAAAAGTCTGCACACCCCTTTTCAAATACCAGGTTTTTTTGATGTAAAAGAATGAGACAAAGATATATCATGTCAGAACTTTTTCCACCTTTAATGTGACCTGGAACGTGAACAATTCAATTGAAAAACGAACTGAAATCTTTGAGGGGGAAAAATGAAAAATAAAAACCTTACAATAACCTGGTTGCATAAGTGTGCACACCCTCTTATAACTGGAGATGTGGCTGTGTTCAGAATTAACCAATCACATTCAAACTCATGTTTAATAGAAGTCATTACACATCTGCAATCATTTAAAGTGACTCGGATTAATCACAAATAAAGTTTAGCTGTTCTAGTAGTAGGATTTTCCTGACATTTTCTTAGTTGCATCTCAAAGCAAAAGCCTTGGTCCACAGAGATCTTCCAAAACATCAGAGGGATCTCATTGTTGAAAGATATCAGTCAGGAGAAGGGTGCAAAAGAATTTCCAAAGCATTAGATATACCATGGAACACAGTGAAGACAGTCATCATCAAGTGCAGAAAATATGGCACAACAGAGACATTACCAAGAACTGGACGTCCCTCCAAAAATGATGGAAAGTCGAGAAGAACAACAATCTCCCGTATTCTTCTTATGAATGGGCAATGGGGTAGGGTGGCATTTTGGCACAAGAACCTGGCATTTTAACAGGGGTGTGTAGACTTTTTATATCCACTGTATGGTACATAATATCATTAAAGGATTCTGAGAATCCGGAGAAATCTCTGTATGCAAGGGACAGGGCTGCAAACCAATACTGGATGGCCGTGATCTTCGGGCCCTCAGACAGCACTGCATTAAAAAAAGATACAATTCTGTAGTGGAAATCACTGCATGGGCTCAGGAACACTTCTGAAAACTATTGTCTGTGAAGAGAGTACATTGCTGCATCCACAAATACAAGGTAAAACTCTAACATGCAAAAAAGAAACCAGATATAAACAAGATCCAGAACCACTGTCGCCTTCTCTGGGCCTGAGCTCATTTAAGATGGACTGAGGTGAAGTGGAAAACTGTCCGGTGGTCTGACAAATCAAAATGTGAATTTTTTGGGGGGAATCATGGACGCCGCGTCCTCCAGACTAAAGAGGAGAGGGACCATCCATCTTATGAGTGCACAGTTCAAAACCAGCATCCGTGATGGTATGGGGGTGCATTAGTGCACATGGCATGGGTAACTTGCACATCTGTGAAAGTGCCATTAATGCTGAACAATATATACTGGTTTTGGAGCAACATGCTGCCATCCAGATGTCTTTTTCAGGGAAGGTGTGTGGGTGCTAAACTGGCCTGCCTGCAGTCCAGACCTGTCCCCCATTGAAAACATTTGGCGCATTATGAAACTAAAAATATGACCAAGGACACCCCGATCTGTTGAGCAGCAGTAATCCTATATCAAGCAAGAGTGGGAAAACATTTTAATTTCAAAACTACAGCAGTTCAAATCTACAGCAGGTCTCCTCAGTTCCCAAATGCTTACAGAGTATTGTTAAAAGAAGAGGTGATGCAACACATTGGTAAACATGCCCCTGTCCCAACTTTTTTGAAATGTGTTGCTGGCATCAAATTCAAAATGGGCACGTATTTTTCCAAAAACAATAACATTTCTCAGTTTCAACATTTGATATGTTGTCATTGTATTATTTTCTATTAAAAATAGATAGATAAATGATTTGCACATCATTGCATTTTGTTATTATTTGCATTTTACGTAGCGTCCCAACTTTTTTGGAAACAGTGTTGTACTAAAGTAAGCAAAATATTAGTAGAAAACAACATTGCCATCATAATGTTTATTTAGGCAGACGGCAAAGACCAAATCTTCATCAGCTTCTATTGAAGATACATTGAGTGAAATTTTTCACCAACCAGTGTCTGATTTCAGATTTTTTAGGTAACCATACTAATTATGGTTACTAACCATACTAACTATAACAATACAGGCATTAAATATTCTCCCACAACTTATACGATCCAGAAAGCAGTTGATTTCACATAACTAGGTTGGCTAAACATAAGATCGCATGCGCTACAAAAGGACTCAGCTGCATGAAAAGTGTACATCCTTTATCAGGCATATTGGTGTTTCTGACGATGTTTCACAGAGTTATGAAGGCAATACAGCTGCCACAAAATCAGTGGGTCACAGCTGCCCCACTCCTTGTCAATTGCAGCATTGAAAAGTTGATTTGCTTTTCCTTTAAAATATTGAATATGGTAGTGGTAGTAGTGGCAGTAGTAGTAGTAGTGGTAGTAGTGGTAGTGGTAGTAGTGGTGGTAGTAGTGGTAGT
>JACXGI010020648.1:0-10924 GCA_016801175.1 Esox masquinongy | reverse complement strand
GCTGGGTGGGTAATGTGATATATGTAGTGTCTGTCTGCTGGGTGGTTAATGTGATATATGTAGTGTCTGTCTGTCCGCTCGGTAGGTATGGTAATACCTTGTGAGCAGAGCAGGTAAAGGTGTACGTCTGGGTTTCTGGGTCTTTCTTCAGAGTGGCGTTGAGTTTAAGCTCCTCCCCCTCCACAACAACCACACAAGCATATGGCTCCTCCCCCTGAGTATGACATCACACCATTAACCATCTTATTACTGTTTACTTTCAGAGACCTGCAAAACACAAAAGGTCAACTCATTGCTTACAGTAAACAACACAAGGCCTTATTTACATTTACATAATTTAGAAGACATTCTTTCAACAGTACTGAGTGCATCCTGTTATGGTGTTCTACCAAAATCAACCTGAAAGGTTGGGGTTCCTGCCCAGTACACTTAAAAAATGTCTTCAAAAATAAAGGAAAATTAGCTTGAATCAAAAGGGTGAAAAGATGCTGCTAGTAACAAGACAGACAATTCTGAATACAGGCACAGTAATCTAATTCAGGCATAACATTTTAGAAAAAGACAACACGATTTTCTGTCATAAAAGAAAAATACAGTATATCAGGCTTATTCAGATTTGTTGTTGTGTCTGAATTAGACTATGTAGCTTGTTTTCAGATCAGTATGCCCTCTCACAAGCAAAATATTTTCACTCCATTTGTGCATTTTCTGTTTAATTTAAGATATTTCTTTCAACAGATCTTTGAGGAAGCTTTCTGCTGCAACAGAACGCCAGGGGGAAAATGAAAGGGTTAAGGATTCAGGAGTTAAAGGTCAGGGTGTATAGTAAACAGTTCACCTGAAACATGTCAAGGTTCCTCCCCATTAGAGCCAGAGATGACAGGAAACCCACAGGGACCAGAGGAGAGCTCTGCAAAGCCCAGACACAGGGACACGAGTCTGGACCTTGAGGCGCCTGTAGCGGCACCTAGTTGTGGGAGGAGGAGTTGCAGTTTACAGTCACTGAGGTCACTGATATTACAGCATCAAAAAGGACACTTCCCAAATGGTACCCTTTTCCCATAGTCCACCACTTCTGACCCTGTTTCCTTTTTAGAGAGGCACTATGAACTAGAACCGTATGTTTCTGATTGACCCCAAATCATAAGGACAGGGGTCTATTTGATTGTGTTGGGGTTCAGTTTAGGTTGTTTTGGGGTTCAGTTAGGGTTTTGCTGGGGTCCAGTTAGGGTTTTGTTAAGGTTTACTTAGCATAACGTTTGGGTTTAGTTAGGTTTCTGTTATCGTTAAGCTAGGGTAGCGTTGGGGTTATGTTTGGGTCAGTGCTATGTTAGGGCTGTGTCGGCATTAACTTTGGGTTCGTCAGGGTTGGGTCGGGGGTTAAGTCAGGGTTGGGTCTGTGTTAAGTTAGGGTTGCATCTGGGTTAGGTTAAGGTTGCGTCTGGGTTAAGGTAGGGTTGCGTCAGGGTTAAGTTAGGGTTGCGCCTAGGTTAATTTAGGGTTGCATCTGGGTTAAGTTAGGATTGCGTTGGGGTTAAGTTAAGCTTGCGTCAGGGTTGAATTAGGGTTGTGTGGGGGTTAAGTTAGAGTTGCCTTACCAGAGAGTTGTAGATGATGTGCTGCTTGGGACAGTTGCTGTTGTGGGTACAAAGCTCATCTAGAGCACACCAGTTACATGGCCAAACACTGCCCACGCAGGCCATACACCTGAAGAAACATTAACATATAGATTCAGACACACTTCTCACACAGAACATACACCAGAAGAAACATTAACATATAGATTCAGACACACTTCTCACACAGAACATACACCTGAAGAAACATTAACATATAGACTCAGACACACTGCCCACACAGAACATACACCTGAAGAAACATTAACATATAGATTCAGACACACTTCTCACACAGAACATACACCTGAAGAAACATTAACATATAGATTCAGACACACTTCTCACACAGAACATACACCTGAAGAAACATTAACATATAGATTCAGACACACTTCTCACACAGAACATACACCTGAAGAAACATTAACATATAGATTCAGACACACTTCTCGCACAGAACATAGACCTGAAGAAACATTAACATATAGATTCAGACACACTGCCCACACAGAACATACACCTGAAGAAACACTATGAAGTAAGGAGGTTTTCCTATGAGGGTCAACGATAGGGTTTCAAATTGAATAATGAAATTAACTGTTACATGTTTAGTTCATCACCAGTGTTCTAATAAGTGTGATGTGACATACTGGAAATTAAAGAAAAAAGCCTTGCATCACAAATGTCCCTTTTGTCTTTCTTCTCCGTTCTGTTACAGTGGATATAAAGTCTACACACCCCTGTTAAAATGCCAGATTTTTGTGATGTAAAAGAATGAGACAATGATAAATCATGTCAGAACTTTTTCTACTTTTAATGTGAACTATAATGTGAACAATTCAATTGAAAAACAAACTGAAATCGTCGAGGGGGAAAAATGAAAAATAAAAACCTTACAATAACCTGGGTGCATAAGTCTGCACACCCTCTTATAACTGGGGATGTGGTTGTGTTCACAATTAACCAATCACATTCAAACTCATGTTAAATAGAAGTCATTACACACCTGCCATCATTTAAAGTGACTCTGATTAATCACAAATAAAATTCAGCTGTTCTAGTAGGATTTTCTTGACATTTTCTTAGTTGCATCTCAGAGCAAATGCCATGGTCGGCAGAGAGCTTCCAAAGCATCAGAGGGATCTCATTGTTGAAAGATATCAGTCAGGAGAAGGGTACAAAAGAATTTCCAATGCATTAGATACACCATGGAACACAGTGAAGACAATCATCATCAAGTGGAGAAAATATGGCACAATAGAGACATTACCAAGAACTGGACGTCCCTCCAAAATTGATGAAAAGATGAGAAGAAAACTGGTCAGGGAGGCTTCCAAGAGGCCTACAGCAACATTAAAGGAACTGCAGGAATTTCTGGCAAGTACTGGCTGTGTGCTACATGTGACAACAATCACCCGTATTCTTAATATGAATGGGCTATGGGGTAGGGTGGCAAGACGGAAGCCTTTTCTTACACAGGTGTTATGGTCTGATGAAACAAAGCTTGAACTTTTTGGCCATAATTCCAAAAGGTATGTTTGGCGCAAAAACAAAACTGCACATCACCCAAAGAACACCATACCCACAGTGAGGCCTGGTGCTGGCAGCATCATGCTTTGGGACTGTTTTTCTTCAGCTGGAACCGGGGCCTAAGTCACGGTGGAGGGAATTATGGTATATAGTTCCAAATACCAGGCAATTTTGGCACAAAACCTTCAGGCGTCCGTTAGAAAGCTGAAGATGAAGAGGAAGTTCACCTTTCAGCACGACAACGACCCAAAGCACACATCCAAATCCACAAAAGCATGGCTTCACCAGAAAAAGATTAACATTTTAGAATGGCCCAGCCAGAGCCCAGACCTGAATCCAATTGAACATCTGTGGGGTGATCTGAAGAGGGCTGTGCACAGGAGATGTCCTCGCAATCTTACAGATTTGGAGCGCTTTTGCAAAGAAGAGTGGGCAAATATTGCCATGTTAAGATGTGCCATGCTAACAGACTCCTACCCAAAAAGACTGAGTGCTGTAATAAAATCAAAAGGTGCTTCAACAAAGTATTAGTTTAAGGGTGTGCACACTTATGCAACCAGGTTATTGTGAGTTTTTTATTTTTCCCCCTCAAAGATTTCAGTTTGTTTTTCAATTGAATTGCTCACGTTATAGGTCACATTAAAGGTGGAAAAAGTTCTGAAATGATTTATCTTTGTCTCATTCTTTTACATCACAAGAACCTGGCATTTTAACAGGGGTGTGTAGACTTTTTATATCCACTGTATATCTCTGACTCAATGCAAAAAGTAAACTACCTATTTAGGATCAAATTTACACCACTAAAAATGTATCGAAATCCATTTATTTTAACTGTGGACCTGAATTTTAACTCGTTTGACAGCCCTAATGAACACTCTGCTTCCAACGCGACATAAACCTAAAGGAAAAACAGGCATTTGGATTTAGTCATGTTTAGCATGACTACTAGCTTGTGACGTGTTGGTAATGTCATGTGTACTGTATGCGTGTGAACACATTAGCTAATACTGTGTGTGTGTGTGTCTTACGGAGAGGTGGAGTTGAGTCGGCCCACAGCTTTACAGTCGTAGAAGGTGATGTTACTGGTAGAGATGGTCACGTCTCCGAACATGACCGACACGCGGAGAGACATGTGATCTGTGGACAGAATACACCACAGAATAATAAAATGGACAAATCTGACGGAAACATAATGTAGAGTATTCACCCATGATCTAATTCTACCATCAGTCTGATTATACACAAAAACACGACGTCTGTTTAGACCACATACCAGGAGTACCACACTGTATTAACCAGGTACCAGGAGTATGTAACTGTATTAACCACGTACCAGGAGTATGTAACTGTATTAACCACGTACCAGGAGTACAACACTATTAACTATGTATCAGGAGTACGACACTGTATTAACCACGTACCAGGAGTACGACACTGTATTAACCACGTACCAGGAGTATGACACTGTATTAACCACGTACCAGGAGTACGACACTGTATTAACCACGTACCAGGAGTACAACACCGTATTAACCACGTACCAGGAGTAACCACGTACCAGGAGTACGGCACTGTATTAACCATGTACCAGGAGTACGACACTGTATTAACCACATACCAGGAGTATGACACTTTATTAACCAGGTACCAGGAGTACGACACTGTATTAACCACATACCAGGAATACAACACTTTATTAGCCAGGTACCAGGAGTATGGCACTGTATTAACCATGTACCAGGAGTACAGCACTGTATTAACCACGTACCAGGAGTATGACACCGTATTAACCAGGAAGCAGGAATACGACACTGTATTAACCGCGTACCAGGAGTACAACACTGTATTAACCACGTACCAGGAGTACGCCACTGTATTAACCAGGAACCAGGAGAATGACACTGTATTAACCACATACCAGGATTATGACACTGTATTTACCACGTACCAGGAGTACAACACTGTATTAACCAGGTACCAGGAGTACAGCACTGTATTAACCAGGAACCAGGAGTATGATACTGTATTAACCAGGTACCAGGAGTACGACACTTTATTAACCAGGTACCAGGAGTACGACACTTTATTAACCAGGTAGTAGGAGTACGACACTTTATTAACCACGTACCAGGAGTACGACACTTTATTAACCAGGTACCAGGAGTATGACACTTTATTAACCAGGTACCAGGAGTACGACACTGTATTAACCACGTACCAGGAGTACAACACTGTATTAACCACGTACCAGGAGTTAACTGCTTTGGTAAATGGCTTATAATGGAAATTAGGCAGCATGGAGGGTTGTGGTATATTGCTGATATACTCTGGCTAAAGTCTGTACCCAGGAACTCTGTGTTGCTTGCTCCTTATTACACTGTCATCATTATTAGGGCATATACCATTCCTTATGTAGTTATTACACTGTCATCGTTATTAGGGCATATACCATTCCCGATGTGTCCTCTTGCAATCAAGTGTTCACTGAAAATTAACTTCTCAATTAACTTACCCAGTTAAATATATTATTGAAGAATTGTCATGTATCATATTTTCTTCTAAGAAGTGCAGTTCATAACTACATAAGGAATGGTATTATACCGTTCCTTATGTAGTTATTACACTGTCATCATTATTAGGGCATATACTATTCCTTATACAGTTATTACACTGTCATTATTATTAGATCATACACCATTCCTTATGCAGTTATTACACTGTCATCATTATTAGATCATATACCATTCCTTATGTAGTTATTACACTCATCATTATTAGGGCATATACCATTCCTTATGTAGTTATTACACTGTCATGATTATTAGATCATATACCATTCCTTATGTAGTTATTACATAAGGAATAATAACTACATAAGGAATGGTATATGATCTAATAATCATGACAGTGTAATAACTACATAAGGAATGGTATATGCCCTAATAATGATGATAGTGTAATATTCCACATTACCATACATTAGTGGATCCAACTCCATACCATCACTGGAACCACAGACAAACACACCTGATTCAGCCCTCAATGAGGTGAAGTGGTTATGTTGGTCAGGGGTCACCAACATAAGCGTCTACTATATAGATGGCCATACATGGCTGTAACACTGTGGACCAGCTGTCGATAGGTGGGGCCACGCATGGAGTGTCTACAAAGCAACTGGCCCCGTCACGGCTGATCAAAATAGATATAGTAACATGACACAAGAGCACCGTTCTCCCACGTGGGTGAGGTCCGTCTTCATCTCAATAAAATTAACTTGGGGAAATAACCAATTAATTACATTTAATAAAAATGTTCATCTATGTATACATTATTAAATAAATCAAAGCATAAATCTAAAACAAAGATGGTAACCTACCACTTCCAGGTGGGTTGGGTGGGAGGAGCTCGGGCAGGGGAGATTGACAGGTGATGGTGGTTCCCGTGACGACAGCTGGCTGAGGGGGCAGGGATCCGAAGGAGCAGGACAGAGACTCTTCCTCTGACAGGGTGGGAAGCTGAGCCACTGTCAGAGACACCTGACAACACCACACACACACCGTTATAATATACAGAATACAGTCCTACATTTTACTACACAACTCTATATTATATGCAGGGTGTTCGAGCCCTGAATGCTGATAAATGCATACCATGGTAATCTGTTTAACCAATTTATTTGGTCATCAGTTTACAATAGCATGAGGAAACCACAGGGGTTCCTGGTAGACAGCCAGGGTCTGTTCTGTGCCCTACTAGCTTTATTAACTGGTTACCAATGAAATTAGTCCAGTAAAGAGGGTTTGTCATACCAATGGTGACGTACCACAGCTTCCTGCCAATCAGAATTCAGGGTTCAAACCACCCAGGTTTATAGTATTCTATAGTCCCACCCACCAGAGTCTGCTCCTCTCGGCTCTGGTTGGCCGGCTTCAAGCTCTGGACCGTCACACATTGGCTGGCTGGCTGGTAGCTCCATAGCCAGTGGTTTGCCTGGCTCTCAAGACGACAGTCCTGCCTGCGCAAACATCTGCATCAGAGGAATAGACATAGATTAACCTCATTGCAGTCAGGTGTTCAACTCCTGGTCGGGGCTTAACAGTTCAGCAGAGGGCGACATAAAGCGCTGCCTCGGGTGGCGTGTGGATGTCAGACAGGGCAGCCTTGTCATGTCGCTCTCTAGCAATTCCTTGTGGTAGGTCGGGCACCTGAAAGCTCCACTGTGGTTGCTGGACAAAGAATGCGTTCACATCCAGAGTGCACCGACGAAAAATATCACGATTGGGCAAGCCGTGTATCTGCTGTGTATCTGCCCACGGTGAGTAGGACATGAAGAAATTGGGGTCGGAGAAAATAAATAAATATAAAAGAAAAGTGTGTGTGTGTGTGTGTGTGTGTGTGTGTGTGTGTGATGCTAGTACCTTCCCTCCAGGACACACCAGCCACAGTAGGGATCTCGAACAGACAGGCAGGACTGGCAGTCTGTCTGCAGCTCACACTCAGAAATAGGTACCATGGATACCTGAGAGAGAGACAGGCAGAGAGAGAGAAACAGGCAGCAGGCAGGGAGAGAGAGAGAGACACAGAGAGAGACACAGAGAGAGAGTGAGTAATCCTACACACACCCATACAAATATTCATACTAATACAACATACACTTAGATACACGAATGTTGAAAATTGCAACATTCATGCAAATAAAGCCCATTGAATTGAGAGAGAGAGATCAGGTAGAGAGAGACCGGCAGAGAGAGACAGGCAAAGAGAGAGAGAGAAAGACAGGCAGAAAGAGAGAGAAAGACAGGCAGAGAGTGAGAGGGAGACAGGCAGAAAGAGAGAGAAAGGCAGGCAGAGAGTGAGAGGGAGACAGGCAGAGAGAGAGAGAGAGAGAGACAGGCAGAGCGAGGCCTTAAATATACTCAAAGTAACATTACACTCCCTCATACTGGCTACACACACACACACACACAAACACACACACACAAACACACAAACACACAAACACCCTCTGTGTGCTGCTTTCATCTCTACATTTCAGTAAGTCTACAGATCAACAGAAGATACTAGCAGCAGGGATTTTCCACATGGAGCCTGAACAAGCCTCTAGGATCTATCAGAGATAAACCCTGTCTGCATTCTACAAGGTCAAGTCTGTCTCGGCTTCACAACCTCAGATGATTACAGTTCTCTGGGAAATATTTATATTAATATTCTTTAAACAGCTTCATAAGAAAATGGCTCTGTAGGAGGAACATTTTAAATAAAACAAAATAAAATCACCTTAAGGTATAAGGGTACAGTTTAGGGTGTAAGGGTAGGGGTTAGGAGGTTAGTGAAGTGTTTAGGGCGTAAGGGTAGGGTTTAGGGTGTAAGGGTAGGGGTGAGAAAGATGAGTTAGGGTTTAGAGTGTAAGGGTAGGGGTGAGAAAGATGAGTTAGGGTTTAGAGTGTAAGGGTAGGGGTGAGAAAGATGAGTTAGGGTTTAGAGTGTAAGGGTAGGGGTGAGAAAGATGAGTTAGGGTTTAGAGTGTAAGGGTGAGAAAGATGAGTTAGGGTTTAGAGTGTAAGGGTAGGGTTTAGGGTGTAAGGGTAGGGGTTAGAAAGATGAGTTAGGGTTTAGAGTGTAAGGGTAGGGTTAAGGGTGTAAGGATAGGGTTTAGGGCCTACCTTGCTGTAAGTGAGGACGTAGACATTCTGTTTGGACTGGTCCAGGAGTAGGTCGGCGTTGACTGGGCTGTTCTGGTCTACCGGGACACTCTGATATAACATCCCTGTTCTGTTGGGCTGGAGAAAAACCTGTTCCGAAAGAAAAACAGTATATAGTCAGTCTATTACAAAGTAATGACGTGTTGGACAGAGAGCCTCTTCCTCAGGACATCAACATCACAGCCTCTTCCTCATCACAGCCTCTTCCTCAGGACACCAACATCACAGCCCCATTCACATCACAGCCCCTTCCTCATCACAGCCCCTTCCTCATCACAGCCTCTTCCTCATCACAGCCTCTTCCTCATCACAGCCTCTTCCTCAGGACACCAACATCACAGTGGGTTTAGACCAATAGCACTGTGTTTTCTCCCCAGAACTACAGATATAAACATCAGAACTACAGATATAAACATCAGAACTACAGATATAAACATCCAAACTGCAGATATAAACACCAGAACTGCAGATATAAACATGAGAACTTGCCGTTGTGTAAATCTGTAACAGCTGGTCTATTAGCCTAAACACCCCCTCTATTACCTACATAGGGCCATGGTCAAAAGTAGTGCACTAGAAAGGGAAGAGGATGCCATTTGGGACAAACCCCTCCACTCTGCCACCCTCCTCACCAGGCCGGCCCATAATGCACTGCACGTGGCTTTCCCCTTGGGAGAAGTAACCAATCAGCAGCGAGAATTACCTCTGGGCACAAACAAACTCACACACACCTCCTGTGTCAGGAGACCCTGGGGGTATTCTCTCCCCTCTTGACCCAGTATAAGACGCCACACACACACACACACACACACACACACACACAGAAACACACAGAAACACACACACACACACACATGCAGGCACACACACACACACACAGGCAGCATGTGATTCACTCCTGGGGCCAGATTATCCCAACTACCTAGGAAGCACAGCTTGTGTTCAAAACATTGACTAACTACACTACACAACAGCCTCTAGCATATTACTGCCATCACAAACACGCACGCACGCACACCAGTACACACAGGTGCACATCACATCAGCCTGAGGGACATAAATCCACTCCCAGGCCTATTTACATACACAGTAACAGCAGGGAACTCTAGCAGAGGGCAATTTCACTTCTCACTCCTGAAGAAATTAAAGATGTCGGAAGTTTCCAGGGAGTGTTTAATATACGTTGCCTGTTATCGCATATTGAGACAGGTTTTTGTACTGGAGCTGGTGGTTGTGGGATTTCAAATTACGTGGTGAGCACTTAAGAAAAACAAGAGTACTTTACATAAAGCCCGTAGGTATAACTAATCAATAAGGCCTGCGGCGACGTGGTACATGGCCAATATACCAACGCAGAGAGCTGCTCTGAAGCAGAGCGCAACTCAGAGGCGCTCGATTCCTATTCATTCATATCAACCCCCCCGGGTCACTGGTGGGGAAACTCGCTCTCTCAGTCTCTCCTGAAGGCTCGCCTGTTCAGTGGGTCTTAGGAGGCTGATTCACATCATGACACGGTTGTTGCCATGCTTAAATGGGTGGAGTCACTGACAGGTGGGTGGAGTCACTGAAAGGTGGGTGGAGTCACTGACAGGATCTCTGTCTGGCTTGTGAGGTGGACCAGATCTACGTGGGCACCTGTTTCTGCGTGGGCACCCTCACACCTGTTTCTGCGTGGGCACCCTCACACCTGTTTCTGCGTGGGCACCCTCACACCCGTTTCTGCGTGGGCACCCTCACACCCGTTTCTGCGTGGGCACCCTCACACCCGTTTCTGCGTGGGCACCCTCACACCCGTTTCTGCGTGGGCACCCTCACACCTGTTTCTGCGTGGGCACCCTCACACCTGTTTCTGCGTGGGCACCCTCACACCTGTTTCTGCTGAGTACATTTATTCACACATACAGTTTTAATTACTTGCAATGTTGCTGCTATTGGTAGACAATATATGGTGACAGAATACATAAAAAACCCACAAAGTTGAGATAATTAGATATCAGGGTTGAGTATATCCTATACATTAACTCTCGGTTCCAGGGTTGAGTATATCCTATACATTAACTCACAGTTCCAGGG
>JACXGI010020647.1:0-10930 GCA_016801175.1 Esox masquinongy | reverse complement strand
TTAGCTGATTAGAGTGTGGCACCAGGTGTCTTCAATATTGAACCTTTTTACAATATTCTAATTTTCTGAGATACTGAATTTGGGGTTTTCATTAGTTGTCAGTTATAATCATCAAAATTAAAAGGAATAAACACTTGAAATATATCAGTCTGTGTGGAATGAATGTATACACTATACAAGTTTCACTTTTTGAATGGAACTACTGAAATAAATCAACTTTTTGATGATATTAGAGAACTATATGTGGAAAGACCCTAAAATTACTTTTCTCCCCCACATACTTGATCATGTACTACTACAATTAACATATGTTTTAATTATACAAAATCTGCCAATACAAAATATACCAATGATGTAATTATTTGATAACTACAAATCAGATCTTAAATATGCTCTGAATATACACAGAAAGCTGTTTTGGTATGTATTGTCCAACAAGTTATTACTCTAGGGCAAATCTTTAAGTGTACTCTTTTAAATCCAGGTTTTCTTTGTCAGGAGACAAGATATTAGGTTACAGTACATGTAAGAGTGAAGGTGTATATCTTGTGTAATCTTTACTTAATATAACCTTATTTTAGGCAATTTACATGGTCATCTTATGCTCAGTTTATTCATAGGATTTGGTAATGGTTCATGAAGCACCTTGTCCTAGGTCCTACCACTGTCCTTGTTTCACTAGCATTTTAAACCTAGCCATACATATTTGGTCATTGTCTCTCAGGATCAATATACAGTATAAATCTCTTTTTGTTGTCAGAATCAACTAATATTATATCCTGAAAGCCATATAGCTTACTTATACACACCCTAATAAGGTACATGTATGTACTGGCAAATAAAGTGTTAAAAAATGTTTGTGGAAAAGAAATTATTCTTTTTTAGAAGACCTGCTCAGCTTAGAGTTTAATAAAGTTGAACTGACGAACGTTCTGTACAGAGACATGTAATGTTTCAAGCTATTGTATTGTGCCACATCAGGAAAAATAAATCTGTTAATATGAAGGTCTCCAAACAGCTGACGTGAGTTAAGAAGAATGTGTCACAAACAACATATTAAGAATGTGGATTGTCCCTTCGGTTTCTCTAGGGCCTTTATGTAAGGTTGGAAAAAAATAAATCAAGTGACACAACCACATTGTCCACAAGCTGTCTACACCCCGAAGAAAGACAGAAAGAAAGAAAGAAAAAAAAACTGGAGAGAAAGAGAGGAATACGGAGAGAAAACCAGATTGAAGGAGATCTTTGGAATGCTCACAGATCCTTCTTTGCAGAGAGACATCCCTCCCAGTCACCAGGAGTTTTATTTAGTTGGATGTGTAGCAGTGAAGCAATTGGTGAGGCTTGTTTTACAGGAAGTAGTGACTGGATAAGGTCTTTGACAATGCTTCATGTCCTGAAAACGACTCCCCTCTACTCCCACACCATCTCATATAGAGTTCCAAAGGATTTACTCACGCTTTTCTAGTAAATCATTCTTAATCCCCACTGATATGGAAATGGGAGCTGGGTTTTTTTCCAGTTTAGTGTGATTGGGAGAGTAGGTACCAGTGAACTAAGGCAGTTGACCTCTTGACCTTTCACTCCTCAACTGTACATACTTTTCTCATCAACATGCTTTCAGAATATGTCAGAGCATCATTAATGCAATATGAGGATGAGGAGACTGTTAATGTTATAACACAGAAAGAATGCCGTGTCAGCTAAATGCCACGTGTAGCTAAATCTCAGTTCTGTCAGAAAAATCTAGAAATGTACTGTTGCATTTTTGCAACAGTAGACACTGCAAAGGTCAAGCAGCATCGGCTGGCATGAAAGCCTACAAAATCTGTTATTATGAAAAGTAAGATGGTAGTACCATCAGACAGTCAATGCATTTTACTGTACCTTCATGAATGACTTGAAATGGAATGTTGAGTCTTACAGTTTTTTACAATTGCTAACAACTGTTTACCTATACATAAGACTTTTTCTAAACTCTAAACACAGTAACAAACATACATCACACAATTAGCCAAATAGTAGTGTTCTGCTCAAAACCACATTCTGTTTTCCAAGTCTACATTACAAAATGCAAAAAAAACATTCTTAACATAAACTATTTCTATCAAAACACAACAAACCTGACTCAATATCTAATCATTCTGTCAAAACACTAGCACATTTTCTATCCAAGAGGATCATATAATCAATCATAGCACAACAGATTTCAAAATACTAACAGTAGATGGCATTACAAAAACTGCATTACTTTTCATGTGCCAGTTCTACTTCCATACAATAGACAATATGGAATCCGTTGTTTCTTGTAAATCAGTTTCCTTTAACTGTAAACCACTCTACATTTTTTGGTTGCGTGTTGAATGTGTGCATTTTTGGCAACATACTAAAATTGAATGAGTCAATCTTTATAGAATGTACAGTAGAAAAAACAATGTGACAGAAATTTGTGTTAGTGACAGAATTGCTGCAGTAAAAGCTTTATTAGAAACATGAAATTGATGCCAATGATCAACAAAAAATCCAAAATACATGGCCCTTGGTTCCAAATCTGTAAAAATTAAGAATTACTGTAAAAAAGGCACAGAAGGGAAAAAACACAAACACACACACACACACAGTCCTGTTCTAATCTACACAATCTTCAGCATTTGGCAACAGCGATTGTAAAAAAAAACTGTCTTCTTTAGAAGGTAGATTCTGCGACAGACAGACAACCTGATACCAAGGGTCACATTGGTAAACCAAATATTTTGTAAATAAAATAATGATGGTACAACACACCAGATTAACTGAAAAACTGAAGAAAAAAAAAATATATATATACATATACAGCTCCGGAAAAAAATAAGAGACCACTGCACCTTTTTCTTTCCTTTCCAAAAAAGTTGAAAAGGAAAGTTTTGAGTGAGGAACAAAGGCGTTCAATTTGCAGTGGTCTCTTAATTTTAACCCTTCTGTTCCTCACTCAAAACCTTCCTTTTCGACTTTTTTGGAAAGTCGAAATAAAAAAAAAAAGGAAATAAAAAGGTGCAGTGGTCTCTTAAGTTTTTACAGAGCTGTATATTAACATTATAACCCTAACATTCTAAAATACAGAGTACAAGAATTAAGCACTGGACAACTATATATCTCCTTTTTTTGGATTTCTCTTTGCGTTTGTTGCAGCATTTTGCCAGTTAAGCTCAGATCAAAACACGCGAGGCCCAAAGGGATCCTGATAACATCCGAGGGCCCTGGATGCATTTCATTTGGCAGCCATTCTATTTACAGTCATCCAAACCTCACAGGGCCTTGTTCTAACAGTATCCCCCCTAGAGCATTAATGCAGTGATTTAGAGAGAAAGGCAGAAAAAATATATAAAGTAGTTGGATGCCAAATATGTAGGCACGAAAGTGGAAAATAATGTGGTTGTTGTATCTCTCGTTGTTCCTGGCTCAACTGAATCAAAACCAAATATAACCATGGCTATGCTAAATATCCTTGTTGCTAGCAGTCACTTCCCATCTTCTTCGGTTTAAACCTTAAGATGTTGGAAAGTTTTCGCCTCACATGGATAAAATGCGACTTGGCTGACACTGAAAAGACAGTAATTAGAGCTTAGAAAGAGACACAACTTATAAAAATGACTTCCATCAGCACAATGGAAAAAAAGGAACTGTGTTGTAAAAAGTAAATTATATCTGATTCCTAAAAAATTAACATAATTGAGTAGGCGTAGTAAAAAAAAAACCTGCCAGTTTCATTTCTCAATGTAATTATCAGATGCTCAGCAGACCAATCACTGCCAAGCGTAAGTCTTGGGAGAGACTGATTAATTATCCTTTTTCGGAAACAGATTGGCTACAGATCCAGCTTTTCTCTGACCTTTACTCCCTGGTGCTGTGGATTGAAAAGCTTCTGCACATGTGGTTCTTGTCTCCACCTCCGTTCACTTTTTTTCGTTATCTGCTTTGCTTGTTTCTTTGCCAGATGACTCAAACTGTCCTGTTGTTGCAAAATATTTCAATCTGCGACTCTTCCATCGCAGCCTTCAAAACAGTGGACTTTGTAAAAAAAAAAAAAAAGTCAGTTGTATAATTTCAAACTAAGTTTCAGAGTATCAAAGCCAAACACACAAAACTCATCTGGTTCTGGGACAAATTGGATGGTTCTTGTGACCAGGTGTCTATGAGGTGTTTTGATCCATAGTCTAAGTGGAGAAGACATTATTGGTCACACTGTAGCATCCAGGCAACATTCCTTATATCTCTAAATGGCAGAAATAAAAACCTTGCAGATGTTTGAAGGAAAAATTAAAAAATAAATATACACATTTTGACATGTAGGCTATGCTGTAATTTAGAAAAGTGGGCTTTTAGACAGCAATGCACTTGCAGTATGTAAATTATATCTATCATTTTCAGATAGGAATAGCGGGATTGTTATGGTAGTTTTTTTCCCAAAAAAATATGCTGATATTTTATGATCAACACAAAACAACTCCAAATTTTTCAAAATGACTTACATACAGAACAGAAAATAATTGATTGCATAAGTATTCACCCCCTTTGCTATGACACATCTGAATGAGCTGTGGTGCAACCAACTGTCTTTAGAAGTTACGAAATTGGTTGAATGGAGTTCATCTGTGAGCAATTAAGGCTATATACATGATTTCTGGTTAAAACCACGTGTCCCTGGAAGGTTCCACAATTAGTTTGTACAATTCCTAAGAAAAAATACATCATAATGAGGAAGAAACATTCAATGCAAATCTGAAAAATGTTCTTCAAAAGTGCCAAGCAAGGATAGGTAGGATACAGAACATTTTGTCATGGAGTAGGCCTATACTCTAGCGCACACAGTTGTGGAGCAACAGATTACATTGAGTACAAAAAAACGGTAACTGTAATTGGTTACGTTCCCAGCTAAAATATTGTAATCGGATGACAGATGTTTTAGAAAAAATGTATGATTACTTTGATTACTTTTTTTTAAATGTAATGTTTTAAATTTTGTTATTTAAACCCAAATAACAGTTGGCATCAGTTATTTTGGCAAAGGTGGGCGTGCATAACCAGATTAGTGACCGACGAAGCCCTAGTTACATTTTCTTCGGCTTTACTTGGTAAATCTTCGATAATTTTAGCCGACCCATATAAAATGTAATTTTATCTACTATTGACGCAGCTTTCTCAGGACAATGATAGGCAATACCTGATGTTTTATCTTTTTCAGATAGGCCTTGTTGTTTAGAAGATTGGGAAACTATTTGTCAGATAGCTGTAACATGGTGCTGCCTTCTAGATACAACATTGTTTGGAATTTATCACGATATTTGAGGAGAAAAGGTATGTTGGGAAGCACTCTGCCAAAGGATGATGATTTGCATTTGATGCAGCCACTTTACCTCCATACAGGTAGGCCAGGTGATTCTGCTTGCTTTGGATATCAGAAAAGTGCGATCATTGGCTGCTGACGACAATTACTTTAATCTATGAGTGCAGGTGTAAATCACAGTTTATTTCTGTAATTTGCGTTTTGAAAGTCCATCAGTGGTAGTCCTAATCATAGTAGATTACGTTTGCGAAGGTAAAACTTCATTGTGTGCGGGTGTGCATTCGCGTGCCTGGGGTTTCTGCAACGTTTTGACAGTGTTGGTGTTTGTGGAGCAAGACTACTGCACATTTAGTGTACGTGCGAAAGGCTACGAATTTATATACAAGAATGTCAATACCCTGTTTGAGAAATGTTCAAGGCATTTCTTTTTCAAAAATGTTTTGAAGCAATTAAAAACATGAATAAAACACACATACCAGAACAGGCTAACACATCCTTAAGATTTTAGGTAATGGTTATTGAAGTCAGATTCTAGAAGATCAAGGGTTATTGGATAAATTGGAATGACTGAATATCTGACAGACCTTTAGTGTGTAATGTAGAGATGTAGCCCAATCATACTGAAATATAAAGCAATGATTTAGATACCCTTTCAAAAAGGCACTGTAACCCATAAGGTATAATGCAAATTCAGTTTTTGGCCAGCTATGTAATCTCTGACATTGATTGATCCCGCAAAGGGTGTTCAGTTGGTTATATTCCTATTTGTCTTCTAATGCCTCTTAATATCAAAGTAATCTAAATGTAATTCAAAGTAAGTCAGATTGGGTTACTGAGTTACGCTACTGATTACAAATCTGGACAGGTAATTTGTAACTGTAAGGGATTACATTTAAAACGTAACCTACCCAACTCTGGGCGCACAGTAAAGTAGATAAATGAGAAATGGATAGAATATCACAAAACTGTGGATATGTCTAGAACAGCACATCCTCAAAAACTGGGTAAGGGCACTTGTCCGGGAGGCCACAAATTGCCATTTGTCAACTCTACAGGTGTTACTCTGTGCATCAGCTAAGCTGGGAGACTCGGGGAATGCTGCAACACCAGCATGAGTGCTTCACAAAAGTGGCCTTTAGAGAGTTGTCAAAAGAAAACAACTCACATCAAATTTCAGCTAGTTTGCCAGAAGATATTTGGGAGGATACAGTATGTGCATATGTGGAAAGAGGTGAAAGTTGCTGTTCACTTAAGGTCCCCATCCAACTTGACGGAGCTTGAGCAATTTTGCAAAGACGAATGGGCAAACATTGCTGTGTCCAGAAAAAGCTGATAGAGTCTTATTCAAATAGACTCATGGTTATAATTGCTAAATATGTCGCTATCAAATATTGAATAAAGGTGATGAATACATCTGCAATCAACAATGATCAGTTTTGTATTGTTAAAATATTGTAAACAATCTGTAATTGCATAATTCACATTATGGAGTTTTTGTATTGATCAGTGGCAAAAACTCCACTTTCCCCCTCCATCTGTTTAAATCCATTTGTATTTCTTGTAACAGTAATAGGAGGAAAAGTCCAAGGGGGTGAATACTTTTGAAAGCCACTGTATTATTACACAGTTTAACAATAACTTTTGTTGTTAGTCGTATAATGAATATATTACTTATCGCATCACAGTTGTGCCAGTGCATAGACAACTTGGCTATAATAGTCACATCTTCAAAGTGCTGGCTAATTATACTAATGCTTTGCCTAAATAACTATGAAGTACTTCTGGGCATGAATGATGCATGCATTATTATAGTTTGGTGTTAACTATACTTTTTGGAAGCAAGTATGAGGAACAATGAGTCATGCTGGTAAACAGCCTGTCCATACAGCTTATAAACTTAGGGTTGATTTTTAAATGTCCCGGTCCAGGAATGTCCAAAAGCTAAGCATATGTGCATCATCTCTGCAAACCATTGTGATAGGTTCACCTAAATGAGCAAAAGAGCGTTGTGTGTAAAAAATGCTGCCGCCACATTACTGCACCATTCATTCTAAGCCACCCGATATAATTCAATAGAAACCACCAGGTCCATTGCAGGAAAGAAATGTATCAGCTTGGTTGCCACCATTCCATATGCATACCTTTAATACATAAAAAAGGCTGTGTATAATTCAGGGCATGGTCAAATTACCGGTGTTTGGGACTGTGTGTAAAATGGGTATTACTGTCAAACTCTAGTTACTGGCGGCTGCAGAGTGGCTGGAGGTAAAACTCTGAATATCAATCATGCGCTTTCTGTCAAAATGATGTGGTAACCTGCTGCTTGCACCTGATGATTGCAAACCTTTGTAAAGCAGGGTCAAACAATTAGTCAATGTAGTCCAGTGTTCTTTTTCAGCAATGCAAACTAGAATAAGGAAGCGTCTTAATCAAAACCTGTTTTGCCCTAATGGAATTTGTGTAGAGGATGATGTCTACCTGCTAATCTACTCTACAAAGCCTATAAACATATAATCATTTCTGGAATGTTTAAAGGAACAATATGTACATTATTTTTTTTACTCCAAATTTATTTTGGGTGTATACATAAGCACAAATTAACATACAGAAGCTGAACTGGCTTATGATTTCAAATAGAATCGCTGCTACATACCTTTCTTCCATTGGTGTGAAATATATTTAAAATATTAATAAATCTTGTTTTACAGCTGTTAGAAGGTGGTTGACCAAATGTGAGAAGTTGAGTTGGAAGCAGTCAAGTGGGGTGGATTGGTTTGAATGCAAACTCTTGTTGCTTCTATTTACCTAGCTTCCACTTGGACAATACATTCTAAACATTTCCCCTTTAAGTACATGAAGACATGCCACAGGACAGAATATAAACAAGGTGAGTTAAAGTAATAACTTGACGGCAATAATGCCACTATATTGGTAATTGAGCAGCACAACTTAGTCATTATTATTAAGTTGAGGGGGGGTCACCGCTAGTGTCTCAGGAGAAAAGGTCACCAGTGTTGTCTCGGGGGAAGCAAATGCATGTGTATCTGCTCCTCATCAATGCAGTTGGTTAAATAAAGTAACACTATAATTCTAGATTTTTCCTGGTATCTCAATTTTTACCCATCCGTCCAGGAAGTGGAAAGTTCCAGTCCGGCAGTTCTTTGCAAGTGAGTGCCATCTGACTGTCTTCATCTGCCTGTTATCCATCTTTTGACTAACGTGTTTATGTGAGAAGTTGCAATTTGAGGGAGGTATCTAGTCACATCGGAGCGAGAGAATGAACCCAAGGTTAACGTTTTGAACTCAGAGTATACATTAGCAGTCTGCTGGCATTGAACCACGAGCTCCAATCCCTTTCACCACAATCTCACAGAATAGAATGGTGAAGCCAAGATTCTTTTCTCTTTGGGTTCCGTTCAATCAAATCTCATTCAACTGCCAAAGAGAGAGAAATTCCTGGGGCAAATAGTAAGATGGTGGCATTCAATTAACCTTTAAAAAGGGAAATTGTAAATGAAGAGTCCTCACTCGAACGAACTATACTGTACACGTCCACTCTTCTGTTTTCTGACGGAGCACTTAAGTATTTGTCATACTACCAGTCAATCACGGATCTACAATACGATTCACCTTGACAAATGCACTGTTTTTATTTTGTTAATATTAAGAAAATATATTTAAATGGCATTTTTTTGTTTACATCATCAATGATTTATTGAGAAATGAACTAATCTTCAGAACTGCTACAATGTGAGGCCATCGTTATGAATAATAATTTGGCCTAAATTGACTTGTCTGATAAAATACAGGCAAAAAAGACACAATATTGGTTATTAACTAGAGCACAAATATTTATTTCCATTAGTGGTTTGACATTTTAATATTGTTGTACATCTGTAATTTCACCATGGCTTGATGTTTTAATTGCAATGTGGTTCCATATCTTAGTTGTCAAAGTCTGCAACAGTTTCCTGATTAAAGGCAATTTGTTTAAAGTTCAGCCCTTGCATCTATAAAGGAAATAGCAAAAACCATATATTTACAAGTTTACATAGATAGCCTTAGCATGTAACTAGATAACAGCTAGCTAGCTTGGAAATCTTGTTAAAGCAATATGTGGTTTGGAATTCACATTTGTAAAACCAATCCTGCATGTAATATGTCTACAATCAAGTGAACAAAACCATTTTCTAGGATAATTAAGCCAGACAGAGATTCTATACTGTAGCTTACTACATTTAGCCAAAGCAGCTAATTAGATAACAGGTAACTAGTTTGGCAGTCTAGCTGCCAACAACATTGAAATATGTCTGTACTGAATTTAAAATACAATCTTTCTCCAACACCTTTTAGTATTAGGTACTATTGGATGCTAAAGCATTTCCTTTTTGCCAGGCCTAAACGTAATGTTACTTGTTGTTAAATCAGCCATATCCTGCCAAATTCTGTTAGAGAATGGATGTCTTGCGAGGCCACACCTCCAATCTCATCTGGCCTCCTTGGAGGTGTGGAAACGTACCTATTAAAACAATTTGCCGCTGACTCTCAGCGGCAAGATTTCTATTGGATGTTAGTTTTCCAAAAATCTCTACTAGCTTGTTGAAGGCGGGTTCAGCGTGGTTTCACTATTTCTTTGAACTGGATAGAACACATTTCCTGAAAATATTTAGTTCCTAACAAATATGGAGGAAACATTTTATTCTGTTTTGGAAGAACTGTGCTCAATTCATAACATTGAGTCAATAATGTCATTACAACTTCTCTGCTTAAATGCTGTTCTGAAAAAAATAGCAGTTTTGGCATGCCTTTCTACATGCTATCGTTCATTAGACAAACATCTTTTAGTTCATCTGAGGGTTGAGACCGCCGTGCCACCTCTTTTCGTTCTGAATTTAGAATTAGCTTTTTCCCTCAAAAAACTGATAGCTTAGTTCTTTCTACCTCATCCACGCTTTTATATTATAGCAGAAGATTGCGACAGGAGCCACCTACCGCTTACAACACCCCTCATTCAGGGTTACCGGTCCTTTTACGTATGTTCTAAAGCAAGTGTGTAGTCCTGTCGCAATAACGACGATTTCCCCTTTAAAGGTATTGTTTCCTTCTCCGAGACTGATATGGTTCACCACAAACATGACATACATCCACAGATTTTGATGGGGTTTTATTTGGCGATTTTACTGCCATCTTCACTTAGCTAGCTACTGTTGCACTGAAGGCATTATTCGTGAGCACCTGTGTAAGCCCCTGCCAAGCAATGAATTTGTTTGGGTTAATGTGTTTTGAGACGTTACTGAAAATATTTTCTTCCCACCTCTGTAACGAAAATCCTAAAGGTATTCCCCAGGTCTAGGGACAAGCTAGGCCTGGTTTAAGAGGCTAAGAGAACGGTAACTTACGATGCATGAATATACAGATGCTGGTCATATAATTAGAATATCATCAAAAAGTTGATTTATTTCAGTAATTCCATTCAAAAAGTGAAACTTGTATAATGTATACATTCATTCCACACAGACTGATATATTTCAAGTGTTTATTCCTTTTAATTTTGATGATTATAACTGACAACTAATGAAAACCCCAAATTCAGTATCTCAGAAAATT
>JACXGI010020646.1:0-10924 GCA_016801175.1 Esox masquinongy | reverse complement strand
TGTGTGTGTGTGTGTGTGTGTGTGTGTGTGTGTGTGTGTGTGTGTGTGTGTGTGTGTGTGTGTGTGTGTGGTCACATTCATGTGCGTGTGGTCATTTTTCCTAACATTGATCTGTAGGGACAGGCACGGCCGTCTTCCCTATCCATCTCTCCATCTGTCACTAGGTTGACTCATCCCAGATGTTTTCACGCCACAATGGCTTGACCCTGTAGTCGTTTCTGGTCCTCCAGCTCCCACTGGAGTTTCATGTCAGACCCGGGGGTTTTCTGCACCTGGGTTGCTAGAGTTGGTTTATTTCTTCTACTATGTGGCACCCTGGGGCGCTGTACATGTGATCATCTTACATATAAAGTGCCACAGCTCTTCACCGTGGCAACCACCGTTTCCATAGTGACATGCCGTGGAGAGGCAGTGCAGGAAAGGAAGTCTTTTATATGTTATATAAGTTATATCAGGTTTTGCCTCATATGAAGCTCTGAGGGACTAAGCAAAGATCAGTATGAAAGAAAAAAATATTTTGTTCTTTCTACATTCTATATCCTGATTTTGACTTTCTCTGCAAGGAAAGAATTTCTCCGGTTTTGTTCTTTGTCTGTATTGATATTGGGCCTTGGTGCAATGTCACACCAGCCTATCCCTGCTGAGCTTTGGGTTTTACAATTAAATGGGCAGCCATTCAAACTTAAAAATAGCCTCCGAAAACCAAGTCAGCAGGGAGTTACTGGGGAGAGATGTGACAGCCACAAATAGAGTACTGCTGTAGTAGAAGGAACACTCTCCCAGCTCATTAGCATTATGTAGAGCTGCTGCTGAGAGGTATTTTGCAGAAGGTAATGTTAGTAATGTGCTCACAACCCGCAGTAAACACTAAGACATACTGTGTTTGTATTTAAGTGCATGCATGATTCAACACGTAATGCTTACACACACACACACACACCCACTTAATACAGTACCAGACTGTAGATTGAAAAAATCCAATTTAGCCAGCGGTGGATCTTGGGTGACCATTTCAGCTCTTTTTCAACAATTCTTTTGCTTTTTGGGGAATAAAATGTTCTGCTGATTCTTGTTAAGTTATTCTGCTCTGCAATCTGTGGGTTCCAGTCCACTTCCTGGGTAAATGAGATGACCTGAGAAGACCTCTATCTTTCTCACTCTGTGTCCTGTCTTGTTGTGCCATGTGTTGTGAAAGCCAGCGGAAGGTTTCTAATCCCTGAAGGAATCCTGTCCCTGTGATTTCCCACCCCCGCTACAGAGAGATGGGTGGGGGGGGGGTAGTGCAACAATGAGGAGAGATAGATGTATGAGGAGAGAGTGATGGATGTAGGAAGTGTTGGAATGAAGATGTTGGCGTGTTGAGCAGTTGCATCATCTAAAGATGAAGTGGTGGGGGGTAAAGTGAGAAAGAGGAGAGGAGGGAAGTACAGACGGACTACAGGGATTTGGCGAGGTTGAGGCACAGATTTTGAACCCCCCATGTATTGAAAAAGAAGATGGAGGACAGTCAAGGAAAGGGAGCGATGAGACAGAAATGGGCTGAAGGAAGGTGGAACATGGATGTGTTGAGAAGGATGCTTTTGAATTGTCAAGCTTAGTCTCAGACACTGGTCTGGTTTTGAATTGTCAAGCTTAGTCTCAGACACTGGTCTGGTTTTGTATTGTCAAGCTTAGTCTCAGAAACTGGTCTGGTTTTGAATTGTCAAGCTTAGTCTCAGGCACTGGTCTGGTTTTGAATTGTCAAGCTTAGTCTCAGGCACTGGTCTGGTTTTGAATTGTCAAGCTTAGTCTCAGACACTGGTCCGGTTTTGAATTGTCAAGCTTTGTCTCAGACACTGGTCTGGTTTTGAATTGTCTGGCTTAGTCTCAGAAATAAGCTTAGTTTCAGAAACGTCTCAGAAACATTGTCATGTTCGTCCTACAGTTTATTCCTACAGTTTATTCCTACAGTTTATTCCTACAGTTTATTCCTACAGTTTATTCCTACAGTTATTCCTGCAGTTTTACTGCTAGTTATTCCTACGGTGTTATTCCTACAGTGTTATTCCTACAGTGACCACCCATCTGGCAAGGACTGCAGTCCTAAAAGGAACATATATTACCTACTTTGGTGCACTACTTTGGACCCAAACCAGTGCACTATTTGGAGAATAGGATGCAATTTGGGATATTACCAAATATAGGATTTGATTATTCAGTATGTAAGTTCAACATACTGTACTACCTTGACCTCAGCCAGATTACTTTGACACAGACAATGTCCCTCTTTCAAATCTCCCCAAGTCTCCGTATTTCCTGTCTCTGTCCCTTCAGTTCCTTTACTTCTGGGACTTATGCAAAAAACATGTTATTTTGTAAATCCTCCCATTTTGGTCTGGATGTGTAATATGCTGTGCATACGTGCATAATGTAGAATCGCTATCCCACCTCAGCTAACCACGACATTCCAGGATAAAAAGTGAGTGGTTTTGATGACATGGGGCACATGCGTGAAATAGCCCGCGATTTTCCGGGTACCTGTTTTGGCCCGAAGGCCCCAGTTTTTAGAAACCAGTGGCTGAAAATCCCGAAAGGCCTCTTTAAGTGTCCCAGCCTCTCTGTACGTGTCTCTGTGTGCGCAGACTGGGAGGCGCGGATTGACAGCCACGGGCGCGTCTTCTATGTGGACCATGTGAACCGCACCACCACCTGGCAGAGGCCCACCCACGCTGCCTCCAAGTGTGCCGGCATCCAGCGCTCCGGCTCAACCCAGCAGATGGAGCAGCTCAACAGACGGTGAGACGGAGAGAAAGGAGGCGCGGAGGAGTCGGAGGGGAGGGTTTAGTAGGATCCCTGCTAGGCCCTGTCAGGGTGTCTGCTTCTCTGTACGGTATACTTTAGTCACCCAAACCTTGTATGGAGTATTAATAGTGTCCTTTCCTAATAAACACGTGGACGTTACATTTGTCGACATTTCCGCATGACTTTATGAGCCCAACGGTTTCAATATGGCCCCGAGAACATGGTGATGGACTGCCTGTACAATCGTTGGTATTCATTGCCGTACTAAATTCAGGGGCTAGGCAGTGAGATTCAGCCATGGGTCTATTCCGAAGGACATGCTGTGAATGAAAATTAGTTTTCAGTTGACTTACCTGGTTAAATAATGAATGGTTAATCAAAATTAAACCTGGCCTTCATGAGACAAAAAGGAAGACGTGAGGAATTGATGGTGAGATTGGCAATGGTATAATTCTACTATCGGCTTATTCAACCAAACAACTTTGCCCATGTATCTTTTGCAACCAAGCATCAATCCAAATGTTGTAACATGAGTATTTTGATTTGCTGAAATCAAATCTTGATGAACACTTAGTAAGATCGTTCCCATAGAATGTCACAGTCACTCCCACTAAAGCCAACTGGGAACGGTTGTTGTGCTGGACTGTGCTGTGTACCTACGCATGATGTTTGGACACAATCACCTAATGTCTCTTATGTTATCTATGGGAATACTTGGAAACAGATTTCCTCAGTCAATTCTTAGAGATATGCGTCATTTTTTATTTTACAAATACGTTTAGAAAAGTCACAACATTTGGATTTGGATTTAGATTTAGTTTGACTGTGTCAGAAACATCTGTATTGACCTTCCCTGTGCAGTTTGGCGGGGGTGGTTAGGTGGGGGGGGGGGTGATGGAAGGAGAGCGGGATTGGACTGGACCACTGGGAAATGAAGATTAAAAGAGGAGGAGAGAGAAATGGGGGTAATAATGGAAGTAATATTAAGGATGACAGCCCTGCATAAGATTGCGATATGTACAATAGAGTATCTCTTAGGCTGCCTTGCCTTAGTCATACGATGTGCTGTCCAACTGGACTTCCAATGATGTGCTTGGTAGCTACAGTGAATAACCCCAGTAGTAAGGTTTGTGTTGTGCTTCCATCTAGTGGCTATGCTGAGAGCTGCAGCCTCAGTCCCCACCCAGCAGCCATTAATATGGATGTACTTCCTGTACTGTATATGGTGTGGTGATACCTTGCCTCACACTTTGCTATATTAATGCATTTACTGTCGCCAGGGCATCACCTAATAGGGATCTTAATGAATTCAGTTGAAATCAATTCCTCCCTCGCACACACATGTGCACACACACACACACACACACACACACACACACACACACACACACACACACAAACATGCATACAGATAGGTGGTTAATTTGTAATTAGTTTTTAAGATGCTGAGGGCCCCTTTTCTTTAATCTTACAAGAGTAATTTGCCCACATTAGATTCAGGACACACCTTCGAGCATGAACTAATTTCTCCTTCCACATGCTGACCTCGTTTTACACCACAAGGGTCCCACGCTGACCAATGAATTAAGAATAATAATGTGAGTGATGATGGAAATTTGATTAGACGTTGCCCAAAAGGCCCTAAGTGGATTCCCTGCATTAAGTAGAGCGCTTGTTATTATACATTAGGATCTGTCATGGGATTATGCTTTGAAAGTGTCAAGTTAATTACTGACAACAGGTTCATACTACACACTGCCAGAAGGGTCAAGAGTTGCCCTTGTAGTAAAAAAAAGAGGTGTGTGTGTTTATGACCCATTGGTCATCTGAACGTTTTGAATATATTAATGAACAATGTTGTCTTCACCCAGCACAGCCAGAAGAGTGCTGGCCACCTCTCAGAACCCAGTTCCTTTCCAGGTTTCTTCTTGTATGTTTGAGTGGGGAGTTTTCCTAGCCACTGTTCATGAACAACAATTACTGCTTGGTCTTAGGGGTTTTAGGATGGATGTCTGTATGAGTACTTTGTGACATCTGCAGCTGTACAAAAACGGCTTTAAACTGTATCCGATTGAAATTTGATTCAATGAAAAAAGAGTCTATTCCTGAAGGCATATCGTGAATGTAATGTGTGCAGGTCACTCTGGAACATTAAACACTGGAGGCCAATCAGAGACAGTCCGATGATGCCATCACTATATCATCACAGATTTAAATGTTTGTGAGAGAGCTAGACAAAAACTAAATAGAAAATGTTAAGATTGGGGTTAGGTAGTGTAAGCATTAGGTCCCACAGGTCTTAATTAGCATCTGGTGTGCAATGTGGTGCCTCATTGTTCCACTGATGTACAGTGACATCATTTCCTGTTCCTATCCAGATACCAGAACATCCAGAGGACCATGGCGACGGAGGAAGAGTGTGGGGTTCGGAGGTTGGAGAGAAGTGGAAGCATGGAAACTGAAACTGACTCTCCTCCACAGGCCACTGGTGTGTAGCTAGACATAATTATATATTATTACATGGTCTATATAATGTAATACTGTACACATCTGCTGGGCTCCCGACCATCAGTCCGTTTCTGTTGGAACAGATGGTCGGGGGCTGGTTGATAATTATAATAATTACAGCAAATCATTGGTACCCTTCAAATTGACCACTAATAAGTCCTAAAAGACAGTAATAAATAACAATAATGCCTTGATTACTTTGAAAATAAATTACATGATGTCTCTTTATTTAAAATTCCTTCCTGATTTTTTTAATTTGTGTTTTTTAGACAGTGATGTATACTAATGTGCTTCATACCTACATCCTATACTATAATATTATTATAGAAATTTTACATATTGTACAAAGGTTATTATGCTGTGTCTACCACTGACCTCTGCTGTGTAGAGCCAAGAAGCGAGGCCCCTTCCTCCCCCATCAGCAATCAGAAAGTCTCCCTGCTCCTCCAGTCCCCAGCCGTCAAGTTCATCACCCACCCCGAGTTCTTCACCGTCCTACACGCCAACTACGTAAGTGCTATTTTGTAAGTGGTATTTTCATGATCCGGTGGTTGTCCTGCCAGGCTTACATATATGCTCTGTGTGCTATAGCCTGGTGATGGGGTTCTGTCTTTTAAGTACCTCATGGTACCTCTGCCCTCTTAACAAATCAAACTTTCCTACAGGGCCGGCACATTTGGTTAAGTGTCTTTGTATATATAGAGTATGTTCACAGTATTGCCACCACCATAAATTTACATTGTCACCTGTGTCCTACTGCTGTCCCTGACGACACAGCGTGTGTAAACAATGACCTTGTTACCGTAGTAAAAAGGTTTACCTTGTTCACCTTCCTCCCTTGGAGCACAGAGCAGGCCTACGCTTGTTGCCCTAGTAACAAGGCCCCAAGGTTCCTGGTTCACTCTCCTTCCTCACAGGACATGTCATACACCTTGGCACTTCAGGTCTATTTTCAGATAATATGACACTGCTGTTTCCATGGTAAACGGTTGTTGGTGTGTTTTGCAATCACTGTCCTTGTGACTTTACTGTTGTCTATGTACCGATGGGAGATCTATTAACAGCGTCTGGTTATTGATCTTTCAATGGCTGGAGTCAAAGCCAGCAGAGCAGAAACAGACGTTAGCTGTGTGACGCGTGAACTGATAGAGGGAGTCGCAGAGACTCTTCCCCCTGGGTTGACAGTTCATAGACAGTTGATCTGATGGTCACGACTGTACGTAGTGCCGACAGTCAAGTACCAGCTCGGAACTGGTGCTCGAAAATGTCTTCTGTATCTGTCAAGTTTTTGTTTCACGCCAATGTTGCCTGACATCATAGTGTACAACGCTGTAAACATACCTTTTATGTCTGGACTGAAAGAACACGTCACCCCACTGCCTGTGTCTCCAACCCAGGGTGCCTACAGGACATTCACCAGCAGCACCTGTCTAAAGCACATGATCCTGAAGGTCCGACGGGACGCACGCAACTTTGAGCGCTACCAGCACAACAGGGACCTGGTGACCTTTCTGAACAAGTTTGCCGACACGCAGCTGGAGCTTCCCAGAGGCTGGGAGATCAAGGCGGATCCACAGGGCAAGGTAAAGGATGCCTGGGCCTGTTGTCGCCGAGCTGCTGTAGGTGACCCGGGATTGTTGACGGTTTATCCTTAGCACTAAACCTGAACCCAGTAGAAACAGATGTGGCCCACGCTGGGTCTGTTGTGGGTTCCATTCCTATGGGGTACCGGATGGACTCGGTTCTGGATAAGGTTGTCTGGTAAATGATGGGGGGAGAATGGTTCTGCGGAAGTAAATCTCTGTTTGATTTTTGTTCTCCTTTGCTCTAGTCGTTTTTTGTGGACCACAACAGCAGGGCTACGACCTTCATTGACCCCAGGATTCCCTTACAGAACGGTCGTCTGCCCAACCACTTAACCCACAGGCAGCACCTGCAGAGGCTACGCAGCTACAGTGCAGGAGAGGTGAGTGGTAAACACTGGTGAAGAAATATATACATTTTAACTTGACTGACAACTCATTGATAATAGGTCATTTCAAATTCTTGACCTTGGGTTTTAGTTTACTCCCCAAATGGACTGCCTTCTATTAGAATAGACTCACTACTGTGAGTGATCATTCAGCTTATGAATATTTATTCCTAGATGATGATGATGATGGTGATGATGATGATGATGATGGTAATTCATTAAGAAACAATTTGCAGATTTTTTTTAATCCTTTTGACATTATCAACTTTTTTGTGTTGATCAGTGACAAAAACTGGAAAATGAAATCTATTTTTGATTCCATGTAGTAATGGGCCACTGTAATCTATGTGATGTTTGTCCCAGGCATCCGATGTGTCCCGGAGTCGAGTAGCGTCCTTGATTCACAGACCTGGGAACAGCCTGGTCGCTGCTATTCGCAGCCAGTACCAACAGGACTCCACAGCATTAAGTATACCATGTAAGTAGAACCAATTGTTCTCTTCTTGTCGTGACTTTGCAACACATTCAATAGTTATTTCTTCCCAGTCATAGTCAGCCTTATTTTGTGCCTTTGTGTCCAGGCATTTAGCAGACTTTCCACCAAATATTCCAAATAGACCACATGTCTATTATTAAGTATAGATGGTTTCATGCCAAAATCCAACTGTTCTACTGTACCAATGCGAGCACTTTAAAAAAAGCCTACTGACAGCAAAACCAAAACCAGAAGCAGCCCTTCTCTGTCTATGATGAAGGTTGCATGACTCCAGAGCTGTATATTTAGTTACTGGGACCCGTGTGGTTTTGGCATGAAATTATGAAAAATTCACATGACACTTTAACTTTGTGTAGTACTTCATCTGTAACTGAATTACCACAGCATTCAAGCTTCTAAAAGTTGGCCTACTTCTCAACATGCATGACTGTACATGATTCCATGTTATCCCCTGAGGAGAGAGAATTTCTCTTTTTTCATAATGACCCTTTAAACTGATCCTGAATCAGCCGGTCCAGCCTTAGCCCCAACGGAATGGTGCTCAGAGACAGGCTGGAGTGCCAGCAGCGATTTCTTTACCCAGCGTTCAATCCCTCATACTGTAGGTCTATGAATGCCCCCCAAACTCCCCTCTCTGTAACGTCTGGGGCAGTTTAGCCCTGGAGCCCTCTGTAATTATAAAGCCCAGAGCGCTGCAGAACACCTCTTCTCTCTTTAGCCATGATTAAACTAGGACATAAGGAACAGGGTTTCACTATGATGGCTGTTTTTCAATGGATGTGACATTTTGTTTTAGTGTGTTGTGTGAATAGTATTAACTGGGTGGACAATCTCATTAATTAATTACGATGGACTGTACGAGTAAGCCACATTATTTTTTCAGACCAGGTCTTCCCTGACTTAGAAGAATGCTCACAAAATGCTCACAATCTAGCTGCTGTCCAATGGGCACCTGCATGCTGATTCTGAAACTCAGCTTCTGCCTGCTGAGAAACTCAGCTTCTGCCCTGAACTTGAGATACTCTCGTTTGCCGTCTGTTTCTCTGTCTGATGAAAGTCATTTGTTTTAATTGTCGTACTGTTAACTGTAATATTTCATTGGAAATGGAATTGCAGCTCTTTATTCCTGTCCCCCGTGTCCCCCATACAACAGCCTACAATGACAAGATAGTGGCCTTCCTTCGCCAGCCGAACGTCTTTGAGATGCTTCAGGAGCGCCAACCCAGCCTTGTCAGGAACCATGTCTTAAGGTGATCCTCTATAAGCCGTGGTTATATTCTATTACACATAGTGTTGAAAGAAGGTTGATTAATACATTGTTATGTATAATATATACTTTTTTGTATTTTTACCTTTTTGTGTTCCGAGCGTTCAGATCCAATATGTTCAGTAAAACCATGTATATCTACTGTTATGTAATATGACTTAGCTTTTAATTATTTGTATAGTATGCATTTCTTATGGAGACTTGAACGCCGGATTAACCCTTCATGCTGTAGTTTAAAGTGCAATTGCACAAGTACTGTACATTCCGACTCCATTGTAACAACTAACGGCCAGGGATTTAGTTTCCTCTGCTAGAGTGCTGTCCTTATGCTTAGCATTTACAGCCTCAGTAGTGTGAACAGGCAGGGTCTCATAATTGGAGGGCGGTACAATGAGTTTCTGTTTAGAATGCCTGAGGCCTATTTGCCTTGTCTGGGAGGTGCAGAAAGCTGATGATTATCTTAAAAGCATTCCTGAACACAACCTTATCATGCTCCACTCAATCATCTGGAAATTTAATGCATTAGGAGACACACTGAAGGAGAACTAACTTTTCAGGACATTTCTGCGTGTTTAGCAATCACTCTTTATCAAAGGAAAGGAAAATCTTAACATGCTATATTGAGAGGTTGTAATTATACAGTTCTATATCTGCATTTTGGTCTACATGTTTTCCAAATACCCCTATTCAATTTATTTAAAAGTCTGCAAGTTAAAAATAGTCCCCACCTTCTACTACTAGCGTTCTGAACATTAAAGCCAATCACCTCAGAATCATATTTTTCTTCAACTGGCTGAATGTTTGACTGCTCCTAATTCGTCTGCCACTTAGAGAAAAGATCCACTACATCAGGACGGAAGGTTCACAGGGGGTGGAGAAGCTGTCTTGCGATGCTGACCTGGTCATTCTGCTGAGGTAATTGTTGTTGTTGTTGTTGTTGTTTTAACACTAGACGGTTGTTGTGGCCGGCTCAGCGGGGCTCCGGCATCTGCTGCCTGGATTACTGTAAGCCCAGATCCTCCAGGCCCACAGCAGATAAACAGCTCATTCACTGTGTCTCGCAGCCAATTGGATTACACCCTTCATGTCTGCATGGTCTATTACTGTAGGCGTAGTACAACCAGCGGCCAGCAGTTGTAATGTGATTGGTTTATAGTCCACAGATCTGCCAGCAGCCATAATATGATTGGTTTATAGTCTGCAGACCAGCCAGCAGCCGTAATGTCATTGGTTTTTAGTCCACAGACCAGCTAACAGCCATAATGCAAATGGTTTATATTCCACAGAACAGCTCGCAGCCATTATGTGATTGGCTTATATTCCACTGACCAGCCAATAGTCATAATGCGATTGGTTTGCAGCCCACAGAACCAGGCAGACATAATTGCTGATTGTTACAGTCTGTCCACCATGCTGGTGAGGAGAGCGACATCCTGTAATCTGCACGATCTACCGTAGATCTGCTGGGAATACACTTCAAACACATTCAGTCTCTGGGTGTTTCATCTAGATTGTAGCAATATTTTTGATTTACCATGAAATTGGATGGAATAAAGATGTAATGCAGCAAATATTTCTTATTTGGGTGAACAATCCCTTTAACAGTCTGTGTGCTCTCTGTTGTGTGTCCTTGGTAGCCTGTTTGAAGAGGAGATCATGTCCTATGCCCCGCCCCACTCCTTCCAGCCAGGTTACAGCTTCTCACCCCGCTGTTCGCCCGGATCTTCGCCCCAAAACTCTCCAGGTGGTCCTTCAGCCATTTACTTCAGCAGCCAGCCAATTGCAGGGATAGGTACAGACCTGTCAGGCAAGGATAGGCACAGACCTGTCAGGCAAGGATAGGCACAGACCTGTCAGGCAAGGATAGGCACAGACCTGTCAGGCAAGGATAGGCACAGAC
>JACXGI010020645.1:0-10933 GCA_016801175.1 Esox masquinongy | reverse complement strand
TTACCTTTATGACTCCATATTTCCAATTTGTATTTCTGCCATGCATGCTCAATATGCTGAGTATGAGCACCAGTCTCAGGATCAGCAAAGTTCCTTTTATGGCAGACAGAATACTGGCTAAATAGTTTCTTCAAGTTTGATAATTAGGCCCATGTTTATGACAGGTTATGTTGTCTTGGTTACTGTCATGTTGTCATAACAAAGACATTGACAGGATATTTTGTCTCAGTTAATGTCAAGTTGTCATAACAAAGACATTGGCTGGTTATGTTGTCTTAGTTAATGTCAAGTTGTCATAACAAAGACATCCCAAACAATGTCAACCTTGCATAAAAAATGACATAATCAACCGAATGACACCTAATGACAACATTCATAAACGTTCAAAATGATTCCTTCATGTGTCATGTCATGGTTATGACAGTATCATGACAGTGTCATGTCACCCTTATGCACACCCCTTCAAATAAAGTGTTACCACATTTGGAAAACTCTGGGCACTTGAATTAATTGTTTGATGATAGCAAAGGCATTTTGGCAGCACTTTCCAATAAGTGAACATGAATTAGCATTAACAATTACAGTGGTTACAGTAACATGAACGAATGATGAACAAAGATATTAACAAACGATTAATAATGATAACCCCTTATTATTATTTACAAATGCATTAACTAACAGTGTGTACTTTCAATTCATGCTGACACAGGACATAAACGTGTCATTTTTTTGCAGGAACACACAGTATGTACTGTAATTTGTTAATGTTGATACAGGACATGCATTCATGTAACTAGTTGTGTGCATAAACAAGCTAAGAAATATATTATATTTCTATTTATAAAATAATATAATGTGTTAATATGATTACAGTGGGCAAGTTAATGATAGTTTAACATCATTAATTTATAATAACTAATGGTGAAGTATAAGTTATAAACAGTATAGCTGCCAATGGCTCATTTTTAGAAAAAGCCATATCTCAGACTGGCCAATAAAAATAAAAGATTAAGAAGTACAAAAGAACACAGACACTGGACAGATGAAGATTGGAAAAAAGTGTTATGGACAAACAAATCTAAGTTTGAAGTATTCAGATCAAAAAGAAGAACATTTGTGAGATGCAGACCAGATGAAAAGAGTGATTGACGCCATCTGTTAAGCATGGTAGAGGTAATGTGATGGTCTGGGGGTGCTTTGGTGGTGATGAAGTGGGAGATTTGTACAGGGTAAAAGGGATCTTGAAGAAGGAAGGCTATAGCTACATTTTGCAACGCCATGTCTTACCCTGTGGACGGCGCTTGATTGAAGCCAATTTCGTCCTACAACAGGACAATGACCAAAAGCACAGCCCCAAACTCTGCAATAATTATTTAGGAAAGAAGCAGTCAGCTGGTATTCTGTCTATAATGGAGTGGTCAGCACAGTCACTGAATCTCAACCCTATTGACCTGTTGAGGGAGCAGCTTGACCATACGGTATGTAAGAAGTGCCCCTCAAGTCAATCCAACTTGTGGGAGGTGCTTCAGGAAGCATGGGGTGAAATCCCATCAGATTACCTCAACAAATTGACAACTAGTATGCCAAAGGTCTGCAAGGCTATAATTACCACAAATGGAGGATTCTTTCATGAAAGCAAAGTTTGAAGGACACAATTATTATAATAATTAAAAATCAGCATTTCTAACTTTGTTAGTGACTATATTTCCAATTCAAACTCAATTACTCTATTTTTCATGGAAAACAAAAACATTTCTAAGCAACCCCAAACTTTTAAACGGTAGTGTATATACACTGCTCAAAATAAAATAGGGAACACGTAATCATCACAGTATAACATCAAGTCAATTAAACTTCAGGGATATCAATCCATCCAGTTAGGAAGCATTAGCGATTGTGAATCAATGTCACCTCTTTTGATGCAAATGAAAGTGATAACAGGTACACTGGAGAGGCAACAGCAAGACAACCCCCCAAAAGGGAATGGTATTGCAGGTGGTGGCCACAGACAATTGTTCTCTCCTTATCCTTCCTGACTGATTCTTCTTTAGTTTTGCATTTTGTGTCCTTATCACTACTGGTAGCATGAGGCGGTACCTGCAGCCCACTCAGGTTGCACAGGGCGTCCAGCTCCTCAAGGATGGCACATCCATACGTGCCGCCGCAAGAAGGTTTGCTGTGTCTCTCAGTACAGTCTCAAGAGCATGGAGGAGATACCAGGAGACAGGCCGTTGCACAAGTAGAGCTGGACAGGGCCGTAGAAGGGCGTAAACCAAGCAGCAGGACCGGTATCCGGTCCTTTGTGCCTGGAGGAACAGGAGGAGCACTGCCAGAGCACTTCCAGCCAAATACTGGTGTGCATGATTCTGACCAAACTGTCAGAAACAGACTCCATGGGGTTGGCATGAGGGCCCGACGTCTTCTAGTGGAACCCCTGCTCACAGCCCAGCACCATGCAGCTCGATTGGCATTCACCAGAAAACACCAGAATTGGCAGGTCTGCCATTGGCATCCCGTTCTCATTACAGATGACAGCAGGTTCACACTAAGGGGATTCATATCCTTGGAGGGTTGCACAAACCTCCACATGCTAGCCAACGGTACCCTGACTGCTGTTAGGCACCGGGATGAAATCCTCAGACCCATCGTCAGAACGTACGCTGGTGCAGTGGGCCCTGGGTTCCTCCTGGTGCAGGACAATGCCCAGCCTCATGTGGCCAGAGTGTATAGGCAGTTCCTGGATGACGAAGACATTGATGCCATTGACTGGCCCTCACGTTCCCCAGATCTGAATCAAATTGAGAACCTCTGGGATGTTATGTATTAGTGCATCTGACACTGCCAAGTAGCACCACAGACTGTCCAGGAGCTCACTGATGCCCTGATCCAGGTCTGGGAGGAGATCCCCCAGGACACCATCCGCCATCTCATCGGGAGCATACACAGATGTTGTCGCGAGTGCATACAGACACGTGAGGGCCATACACACTACTGTCACATTATGAGTTGCCGTGATGAAATTCACGCAAGTTGAAACAGCCTGTGATTTCAGTTGTTTACTTTGATTTTCGGTGTGAGTTTGAATCCAGCCCTCAATCGGTTAGTGATTTTGGTTTCTATTGACCGTTGTTATGTCATTTTGTTCTCAACGAATTATACAATATACGGCAAAGATTTTGTTATTCAATATATTTCCTTCATTGAGACCCAATGTGTGATTTAAATGTCTTCATCATTGGGCAAGTCAGTTCCACTGGAACTATTTCCACTTTGGCCTTGGCTGTTGGTTGTATTCAAGAGCTGTGGGTGCTTGTGTTACCACTGCCTGAGCCTACTGCCCCTGTAGGCGGTGTTGTTGCAGCTCCTGTAAGCCCGAGAGCCACACTGCCCCGTTTTGAGCCAGCTGTCAGACAGTGATGCCAGGATGGATGTCCATTCCAAATGGCTCCAAATGGAGATGGAAGGTGTGATTGAAATCTAAAGTCAGAACCCTTGAAGGCAAGTAAGGTAGAGATCAAATTAGTCTTTAACACAAATACAGTTTATTAATATTTGCAATTAGAGACAGAAAGACACTAACTAAAGATCAGTGACAGTCTGTCTGCCGTACAGTTCAGAAAAGGTGGGACAACATCTCACAGAATAACTGACCTTTGAGCAACACATGACTGGTCTCAATCAGCCTGGTCTTGTTCCTTTGATTAGTTTAGCTCTGTATTAACACATCTTGCATTTTCCTACTGTCTAAATACATGGACTCAGTACTTTACAATCAACACAGAGGTAGCTAGTGATTTTTAACTCTCCTATACAATGGTATAATTAATCAATACATCAGCTCAGTAAATTTCTATAATAATGGGAGTGTATGAATTAGGTGAGAAAATCTCCACTTGGTGACACGTAAACTTGTGGCAGACCAGGAGATGCGTAAACTTGAACTAGGCCAGGAGATGCATTAACTTGACCAGGAGATGCGTAAACTTGAATTAGATCAAGAGACACATAAACTTGACCAGGAGATGCGTAAACTTGAATTAGACCAGGAGACACATAAACTTGACCAGGAGATGCGTAAATTTGAACTAGATCAGCAGATGTGTAAGCTTGAACTTGACCAGGAGATGCGTAAAGTGGAGTTGGAGGCAGAGACAATGAGGCTAGCCCCCGTTCCTGCTATGCTTGCTAGTGAGCCATCCTCACCAGCTGTGTCTTCCAACACTTTTGATATTAGTAGGCAGATCGCCTTAGTACCTGTGTTCAGAGAGTCAGAGGTTGACTCCTGTTTTTGAACGTATAGCAGTAGCATTGAAATGGCCGAAAAAGATATGGTGCCTATTACTTCAGTGTAAATTAATTAATAAAGCCCAAGAGGTTTTCTCAGCACTACTTCTTGAAGATGAAATTTAAATTATGATGTGGTCAAAGCTACTGTTCTTCGTGCCTATGAGCTTGTTCCTGAGGCATATCGACAGAGATTTAGGTCTCATAAGAAGTCTTCGAGTTGAGTTATTTGGAATTTGCTAGAGACAAGGGAAATCTGTTTGACAAATGGCATGCTTCTAGCAAGGTAACTGATTTCAACTCTCTCTGGGAGTTAATCTTGTTAGAAGAGTTTAAAAACTGCTGACCCAAATGGGTTGTAGTTTACCTAAATTAACAGAAAGTATCCTCACGATCAGAAGCGTCTATATTGGCAGAAGAGTTTACGTTTTTGGCACGTATGGAGAGTTGAGCCACAGTGTTGCCTGTTCGTAGCCTTAGTCAACCAGCACGCCCAAAAGATGTGCATCACTTTTTATTGTCATAAGGCGGGACATTTGATTAATAATTGCTTTCTGCTTAAACGCAAACAAGGGATGCCCCTGCACACCAAGCTGCCAACAGGAGTTGGGCTAATTCGTAAGGCTGTGAGATCTGAAACTAAACAGGTGCCTCATGTTAAATGTAGTTTGAATATCCCAGTCCTAGACTGTAGTTATATGAAACATTCATCTGTGATGGGTTTGTTTCTCTAACAGATGACAAATCGTCTCAGTGTCCTTAAGATCCTTACAGATATTGGTGCTGCGCAGTCGTTTATACTGTCTGATGTGTTGCCTTTGTCTGACAATACATATTGTGGTTCCGGTGTGATAGTTCAGAGTATTGAAATGGGTTTTGTCCCAATAGCATTGCACTTAGTGAAAAATACACACTGAGTTAATCAGTGGATTGTTCAGATTTGGAGTACATCCTACGTTACCGGTAAAAGTTGTGACATTTAATATAGGTAATGATATTGCAGGAGGAAAAGTTATACCCATATTGGAAGTCTTAGATAAGTGGTCTCTCTCTTCTGATCTGGCACAGAGTTATCCAAATGTGCTATCACAGGCATGACAAATGGGTGACGTGATTGATTTGTTGAACACTCTTCTGTCCAAAGAGTTTGACAAAGAGGATAGTTTGTGTGCTACCTCTAGGAAGCTGTTGCATTCTGACAAAGAGCCCAGGGAAAAATTCAAGTTTGTTGAACCTGTTGCTGGTGCAATACAGTTTCCAGTCACTCGTGAGCACTGACTGCTAACCAAAAGGTTGGCAGTAGTTTTGCTAAATGTTTTTCTAGTGTTGTCTCTTTTGAAGAGGTAAAAAAGAAAAATGTGTTTTACTTCATTGATGGTAATCTCCTCATGCATATGTGGAAATCCCATTGTTGACTTAGACGGAGATTGGAATGCTGTTTATCAAATAATGATTCCTACAACCTTTTGACAAAACATTTTATCTCTTGCTCATAATGACCAGTGGTCTGGTCATTTAGGAGTCACAAGCACCTATGATCAGGGGCCTTAGACATAGGTAAGTCCTTCCTTGTTGATTACGCAATGTGTGTCAAGCACATATCACCCAGTGTTTTAGGGTGTGCTTGAACTGAGTTTGGCCACTCAGTGAAAATCCTTATAAAGAACAGTTTTTGTTGCAAGAGTGTTCAAATAATAATGTGTTGGATTACATTAGTTGCCACATTTCTTGTTATTATAGGACAATTTAAGGAAAGTGATTCGGTGTGCTTAGTTTTTGTCTTGAAAATATCAACTGTTTAATGTTTCATTACGACTATGATTACATCCTTAATTATCAAAAGGATGTAAAGTAATCTTTTGTTCATCAGTCCAGATTGTACTTGAATTCCAGGAAAAAAACATTGGCAAAACTCTCCAAATGAGTTCTACCTATTATACAGTACAAATCTCTAATAGACCTTGGCTCGCTCAGTCAATTCATTCAACTATAGCTCAGAAAATGTGTTCTCTCATTTGTTTTAGAATGACTTTGGGCATACAGAGTTGTCAGGGTTACGATGTACTTTTACACATGAACCACACACTGGAGGATTTTCTTGGAATTTCAGGTGCAAATGGTAGGCAACTTTTTTACAACACAATGTTTTGAGAGTTTATGTTGAAAACTAACTGGTGGAATATTCCTATAAACTTTCACAGCCACCTGTGCCAAATGAGATTGACACTGGTGGTTACAGGAGACTCCACACGTTGCCAGGGAGACGAGCACTGCCAGCCTGTGCATTCTAGTGCCCTTTAATGGTTTGTGCTACATTAGTGGCTCAGAGATGTCCAATTTATTTCATTTCCTTCTTTCTGTGCAAATAAATACATTCATTTGTTCTTCACACAAAGAAATATATTTTTTTTCGCACTCTGCTCCAAAACCTGCCACAAGCATCCTTCCCTTGATGAGACACTTCCTGTCTAGTGTTGGAGTAACTGCAACAATAGCAGGGGTCTGAATAAGAACAGCAGTAGATATGAGCTGTACACGAATGGATGTAATGAGGTTTTTTTTAAAAAAAAGAGGTTTTACTCACCTATCTTTTACTTTAAAGCTTTATTCATTGATAATAAAAAAATACAAAGCAATTGCATATACACTACCTGTCAAAGGTTTTAGAACACCACATTTTTTCAAGTTTTTATTGAAGTGAAATCCAGATCAAGTCCAGTAAATAACCTGAAATGGTATAAAGCTAAGCGGTAAACTGCCAGGTGTTAATACACCCTCTTAAGCATTACTTGGACATTATTATACTGCAGGAAATAGTATATTGCAATCATAATGGGTAGAAAAGGCAACTAGCAAAAGAAGACAGACAGACCAATATAACCCTTAAAAGTATAGGTCTTAACTTCAGAGAAATTGCAAACAGCCAAGCTGTCAGTGAATACAGTTTCCTACACCATCAAAAGGCACTTGGAAAGTGGAGGAAACTGTGACTAGAAGAGGTCTGGCTGACCCAAAGCCACAACAGAGTTGTGAGTCAACAGCTTGCTTTATAGGCGCCTCACAGGACAACAGCTTCAAGCAGAGCTTAACACTGGTCGAAGTAAGCAAGTCTCAGTTTCAACTGTGAAGACTAGAAAGTCTTATGGAATCAAAATTTTAAATCTTCGGTACATCACGCAGGGTTTTTGTACACAGTTGAGTAGGCAAAAGGATGGTTTCACAGTGTGTGACCCCAAATGTCAAACAAAGGAAGCGTGATGGTCTGGGGCTCTTTTGCTGGATCCAGAGTCGGTGACTTGCACAGATTGAGTGGCAACCTGAACCAAAATGGCTACCACAGCATTTTGCAGCATGATGCAATACCATCTGGTGTACACCTACTTGGTCAGGGGTTCATCCTTCAGCAAGAGAATAATCCAAAACATAACATCAGGCTATGTCAGAACTAACATAGAAGAAAAGAACAAATATGGAATGGTCCAGACATTCACCCCATTGAGTTGGTTTGGCATGAACTGGGCCAAAGGGTGAAAGCAAAGCAACGTACAAGTGCAACACATTTTGCAGGAACTTCTGCAACAGCGTTTGGAAGAACTTTTCGAGCAATATTTGATTTCCATTGTAGAAAAAATGCCACGAGTGTGTTTGGCTGTTATGTCTGCAAAAGTTGGCTACTTTGATGAGTCAAAAATCTAGATTACATTTTCTTAAATAAAACTATTCCATTATTTTTTTGTCTCCAATTGTTTATTTGTTCTATTATTTCAGACATTAAACTGTGTGAATTTCTACAAAAAATGTAAAAATTTAGGTATTCTAAAACTTTTGACCTGTAGTGTACTGTATAATCCTATATAATTAATGTTGCAACAAACTGTTCTGAGAATAGCCCATCAGCAAAATAGGGTTAGGGTTATGAAATCCTATTAAATCATTTACATTTAAGTTATTTAGACACTCTTATCCACATGAACATAAACAAACAGATTTTCCATAGGCCTGAAATATGCTGATCAAAACAATGTCAATAGTCAATTTAAAGGGTAAATTATGATAATACAGAATGGATTGATCAGGTGATATACATTACAAAATTCTATCAATTTTTTTACAGGCTGGCTAGAAGGCGGTTAAAGAGGTTACTTATAGGAAAACAATTCATAAATGACTTATATTGTAACGTGAAAATATTGAATAAATACCTTTTAAAGCCCCTATATATTAAAGGCTTTTTAACTATCCACACTTGTATTATGAAGGTATACTGTATATGCTCATTGGTCAGGATTTTATTCCTATAATCCCTAAATCAAAACCTTGCTCACCGCTGTCTCTATGTTGGTTCAGTCACTGTCTCACTACTCTCTGGGACACTCTGTTTTCCAACTCTTGCCAGCCCTTAACCTTCTCCTCCAGCACCTCTGTCCTAGCTTCAGTCTCTGTTTACAATTCATTTTCCAAAAGTAAAAACTTACTTGAATTGTATAAAGCATCTAGCTACTTGACTAATTCTTCAAGAAAAATAAAACGCAGGCAGCATCATTACCATAGCCAGGGATGGGCAGTATTTATGATACATGTATTTAAAATATGTATTTCAAATAGAAAATAGGATTTTGTCATTTGTATTTGATAGGGTTGATGAAAATCTCTTCATATTTTGTATCAAAATACTTAATTGTTTTTTTTTTTTTTTTGCATTTCGTTGTACTGTACTGTTCAATGACAATAAAGTTGAATCTTATCTAATCTAGTTTAAAAATAATGTAAAATACTTTGTGAGAAGTCTACATGATGATATCATAAAAATGCTGCCTCTGATTGGTGCCTACTCAGTAATTTGCCCAGACTTGGTGAGATCAGAACAGAAAATGTATCCATACCCGAAGAAGAAGGTCAAGGAGAGAAACGTGTCAGTTGCCAGCTTTCCATCAAGTTTTAGCATAAATTGTTACAATTTTTAATAGTTCTGCAATGCAGGCCACAGGACACACACATTCATTCAATATACTCCCTCTCTCACACACACCCACACACTCAATCACACGCTTACTCTCTCACCCACACTCACACAAGTTTTGGTAGAACTTTTGAACTGTTTTGGAATACCTGGTCTTTAGTATTCTCTATTGTAGTATTCTCTATTGTTTAAGTAAATGTTCTTAGGACACTATTAATGCGTGTTTGTCCTCTATACCTATAATCTGAGGCTCTCAATAGATTCGGTGGTTGGAGATGAGTTAATACTCCTTGACAAGTTCTGTTGCTACTTTCTGATTGTTTCTGGCTACATTTAAAATCAAAACATATTGATCATTTAAAAATTGTTGACAAAGGGCTAAAATGTTTGTTTTCAACTTCCAAATAGGTGTCCAATGATTGATAAATAAATAATTGATTGCTAAGTGGTTGTACCCTAATTGAAGTACAGTAGCTGTTTAGTAGTATCATTATTTTGCATACCATTGCATGAATGACTGCCTGGCATATAATTTATTATTATATTTATGATTAACAATCAAATTTTTAATTACTTATAAACTAGTTGCTATGAATACAGGTGCCACCAGTTGTCTTCTTATGAATTTGTCACTGAGTCAGTGTTGCCGATGCAAAGTAGGCCCTTCGTTACCAAACACCAAGTAACTAAATTAGGATACAATTATGTGTCATTAGCAAACTGTTAGTTAAAAAAGCTGTTGGTTACTTTAAAACGAACCTTCATCTGGGGATCACAGGGACATGTGAATATTTGATCTGTTAACTGGTTGCATATGTCAGATTTATCACATGACTCGTTAGGCAGAGAGAAAAGCTGTTGCTATCAAGCATTGTCAACTTAACCAACTGAGTCAGTGTACTGGTGAAGGGATAGATCAAATAGATAGATGGAAGGTTTGCGAAGTGATGTCATGCTCACTTGTAAAAGTATTTTTTGTATTTTTAAAATACAATCAAAAGTAGTTTATTTTGATACATGGTGTGGCTGCTGCATTTTGTAGTTTATATTGATACACTTAAAATTTGGTATTTTATTTGAAAATACATTTTGATGTATCTTTGCCCATCACTGACCATAGCTAACTTTTAAATGTACAGACAGCATACCTAACAGGCACTTTAGTCTTCAGTCTGGATGGTTTCTCTCATCTATACATCTTTACTGTTAAATATCTTTACCATTTCACTGTCAGTACAGAAACGTTCATCTTACTACGGCGCAAGTAGCTGGTACCTGCCAGACACTTCTGCCCAAGATCCAAAGAACGCGTTGGTTACAAGGTAAACTTCACTCTTTAGTACCATATTCTTGAAAAAAAGGCAAACTTCAAAAATGCATGCATATTTTCTTACCAAAATAATGGGTGGTTTTCAATGAAGTTAGGTCCAGAAATAATTGGACACTGACACAAGTTTTGTTATTTTGGCTGTTTACCAAAATATATTCAAGTTACAGTTATATAAGTACTATGGGCTTAAAGTGCAGTCTTTAATTTGAGGGTACTCACACCCAAATTGGAGGAAGGGTTTAGGATTTACAGCTCTTTTATATGTCAATCAATCAATCAAATATATTTATAAAGTCCTTTTTACATCAGCAGTTGTCACAAAGTGCTTTTACAAAACAAAACAAAACACCCGGCCTTAA
>JACXGI010020644.1:0-10905 GCA_016801175.1 Esox masquinongy | reverse complement strand
GTTAACGGAGTAGAATCCTGAATAGTTAACGGAGTAGAATCCTAGATAGTTAACTGAGTAGAATCCTGGATAGTTAACAGAGTAAAATCCTAGACATTTAACAGTAGCCAGAGGCTTCTGTGTATTTAGCAGAGGAGACTCCGGGTCATTTGCCAACATCTGTCTGTGTTGTTCTTGCAGCGTCATGGGTTAGCTGTGTTTCTCGTCATAACTCTGTGTGCCAGCCTGCTCCTCGTCTACAACGCCGGTTTCCACGGTAGCTCCGGGGCTGCAGCGGCGGGGGGGTCCAGAGACGGGAGCGATGCAGCGGGGAGGAGCAGGCAGACGACCAAGGCCCCGGGAAACAGGCAGAAACCCTCTCCTCCCCACCCCCCTGTCCTACAGGGCTATAGCGGCATCATTGACCACAAGGTAGGCACCCAGCACATCTCTCTCTTCTCTATCTCTTCTCTCTGTCCATCCCATACCGCTCTTCTCTATCTCTTCTGTCTGTCCATCCCATACCTCTCTGCTCTATCTCTTCCTTTCACTCGCTTCGTCTCACCTCTCTTCTCCATCTCTTATTCTTTCCCCCTCTCTTCCTCTCTCTCCCTTGTAATCCCATTCTTCTCAATCTCTCACTTCCTCCTCTTTCTCTCACTCTTCTCCTCCCCCCATCTTCCATGGTAACAGTGCCACTATACAGGTGAGAAGACAAGTTCATTCATCGTCTTAGAATCTCTTCAGCTCAAGAAAAGTGCATCAAATCTCCCTGGTTGTGTTTCCACATGCTCTCTGTTCCCCTCCTCTCCTCCTCCGCCTACCCTGTTCCATCTGTCGAGAGAGTTTCTCTGTGCCTCATGTCGTTTATCATCATTTATCCCTGGGTAGGCCTAGGGGTGGATCCACACACACACACACACACACACTGCCCGTCGTGGCTCCTTAATCAATACCCACCTGTCGTCACTGATATCTTCCCAGGGTTTGAATAACCCTACTCCTCTAATGGCTAATTCATAAACGCAGGGTTTATGTGTGTATTTGTGCACTTGTTTGTGTTTGTTTTTATTGTTTTTTTGTTTTTATTTTAACAGTTGACTGAGACCACATTCTCATGTTCAGCAACAACTAGGGGGCAATTAGGACTAACTGCCTTGCTCAGGGGCAGAACAACATATTTGCCACCTGGCTGGCTTTGGGTTTTGATCAAGCAACTTTCTGTTACTGGTCAGGTGGCCTAACCACAAGACCACTCTGTTTCCCAGGTTGTGTGCTTGCAGGTGTGGAAGACTTTTGCCGGTCAAAAATATATTCACTAAGATTATGTTGTTAATGCACAGCAAGGTATGTCTTATGGCTAGGACTGGCCATGAAGTGTTTTTCATATCCATGGTATACGTTCTGGTACACCACAGCTTTTGAGCCAATCAGCATTCATGATTCAAACCATGGTGGTTCAAATCCTGAATGCTGATTGGCTGATAGCCGTGTTATATGAGACTGTATACCATGAGTTTGACATCAAAGCATTTAATGCTCTGTGTTGATAACCAGTTTATAATACAAGAAGGCATCCCAGGGGTTTCTGGTATTTTGCGATGCATTGTGCCTGAGAACAGTTCTTAGCTATGGTATATTGGCAATATACCACACCCCCTCAAGCCTTATTGGTTAAATATCCTATGGTTGTAACTGAATGTGTGGTTCAAATTTGTTGTATAGGTTGAACACAATATAAATGTTTAATGTTTTGATTTGAAGACTCACAAAAGAGTCACAAGGCATGCAAACGTCAGTAGTTTAGCAGCGATTAGGGATCAAGTATTTTTCTCAAGGGCACTACTGATTATTCATAGTGTCAGCTCAGGATTTGAACCAGCGACCAACAACTACATTTCCTGCTGCCCACTAGGTCATATCTCCTCTGAATGAGTCCAATATTAAAGAACCCTTAAAGGCAGACATAAGGAGGATGTTCTATGAATCTGAAATATAATTATGCCCCAATGACTGAGCCTGTCAGATTGACTAAGGATTCACCCACAGACAGAAAGTGAGAAAGGTATCGATCTGTCCTTTTGGTGATGTGAGCAACAGAGCAACGGAGCATTAAAAATAAACATCCAAGATATACTACTACTGTTTCTTCTCCTGGACATCAACACATTGACATCTAGTAGACATGAACATCAACATAACTGACATCTAGTAGACTTGAACATCAACATATTGACATCTAGTAGAATTGAACATCAACATATTGACTTCTAGTAGACTTGAACATCAACATATTGACATCTAGTAGAATTGAACATCAACATATTGACTTCTGGTAGCCTTGAACATCAACATATTGACATCTAGTAGAATTGAACATCAACATATTGACTTCTAGTAGACTTGAACATCAACATATTGACATCTAGTAGAATTGAACATCAACATATTGACTTCTAGTAGACTTGAACATCAACATATTGACATCTAGTAGAATTGAACATCAACATATTGACTTCTAGTAGACTTTAACATCAACATATTGACATCTAGTAGAATTGAACATCAACATATTGACTTCTAGTAGACTTGAACATCAACATATTGACATCTAGTAGACTTGAACATCAACGTATTGACTTCTAGTAGACTTGAACATCAACATATTGACTTCTAGTAGACTTTAACATCAACATATTGACATCTAGTAGAATTGAACATCAACATATTGACTTCTAGTAGACTTGAACATCAACATATTGACATCTAGTAGAATTGAACATCAACATATTGACTTCTAGTAGACTTGAACATCAACATATTGACATCTAGTAGAATTGAACATCAACATATTGACATCTAGTAGAATTGAACATCAACATATTGACATCTAGTAGACAGTAAATTAAACCCATTGACTCATAGGAGACATGAACATGAATCTATTGACCTCTAAGAAACATGAACATGAATCTATTGACCTCTAAGAGACATGAACATGAATCTATTGACCTCTAAGAGACATGAACATGAATCTATTGACCTCTAAGAGACATGAACATGAATCTATTGACCTCTATTAGACATGAACATGAATCTATTGACCTCTAAGAGACATGAACATGAATCTATTGACCTCTATTAGACATGAACATGAATCTATTGACCTCTAAGAGACATGAACATGAATCTATTGACCTCTATTAGACATGAACATGAATCTATTGACCTCTATTAGACATGAACATACATCTTTTTACCTCTAGGAGACATGAACATCTATTGAGGTAACCCAAACCCAAATTTTACCCTAAACCAATCTTAGCAGTAAAGTGAGTTTGGACATAAGCACACTGGCTGCACTCCAAACATGAAGTAGACACCCTCTGTCCTACACCCTCTGTCCTACACCCTCTGCCCTACACTCTCTATCCTACACCCTCAATCCTACACCCTCTGCCCTACACCCTCTGCCCTACACCCTCTGTCCTACACCCTCTGCCCTACACCCTCTGCCCTACACCCTCTGTCCTACACCCTCTGTCCTACACCCTCTGTCCTACACCCTCTATCCTACACCCTCTGTCCTACACCCTCAGCCCTAAGTAGCTATGCACAAAGAGTCTGACCAATGAGGTTCACTGGTATTAGACCTGTTATTTTCCGTTTGCAGTGAATTGTGGGTGAAAGCAAACCTGCAAGTGAACTATGTTGTTCGCCTGTCTCCTCAAGCTAAACCAAGGGTAATTCTGGGGAATTCCCTAGAGGAGAAGTGGGGAGGACAAAGACTTAGGAGCTAAAAACTTGATTGGACTGTAGCCACTGTCTGTGACTTTAGTTTAGTCATGACTTAAGTACTTTTCCAAGAGAGCACTGTCCTTGAACTGGAGAATGTGTTCTTCTGTCTTCTGTGCATATACACACTAACATCCTAGTTAAAGTAGGGAGGCCTGAGAGAGAGAGGACAGACCTGAGCAGGAGGCCAGGCAGCAGTAGGCCAGGCAAGAGGAGGCCAGGCTGGAGGAGGCCAGGCAGGAGGAGGGGATAGGTAGATGGAGGACACCTCAGGGATGGAAAACATCAAACACACTCATGAAATGAGGTACACTATGGTAGTTAGGAGAAGTTGCTCAGACAGACTCTTCCATCAACACACAAATACACACGGGGCAACGTTGTCGCTCTGGAAATCTATAAAGAGGCACAAAGGAAGAGGGTGGTTAATGAGATGTAAGGGTGTGGTTAAAGAGCTGTAGAGGAGTGGTTACAAACCTGTCGGGGTATGGTTAAAGGTCAGTAGGGTGTGGTTAAAGAGCTGTGAGGGAGTGGTTACAAACCTGTCGGGGTATGGTTAAAGGTCAGTAGGGTGTGGTTAAAGAGCTGAGAGGGAGTGGTTACAAACCTGTCGGGGTATGGTTAAAGGTCAGTAGGGTGTGGTTAAAGAGCTGTGAGGGAGTGGTTACAAACCTGTCGGGGTATGGTTAAAGGTCAGTAGGGTGTGGTTAAAGAGCTGTAGAGGAGTGGTTAGATAGCTGTCAGGAAGTGTTTAAAATATAGTATATACCATGCACTGACAGTTTTAAGACCCTTTCACTTTTTCCTTATTTTATTACATTACAGCCTGTATTACATTTATTTATTATTATTTATTCTTACATTTTTCATTGTAATTCTTCACAAAACACCCAATAATCCCCAAGCAAAAACATGTTTTTAGAATTTTGGAGAAAATATGTAAAAAATAAATAAATAACAACTATGACATTGTCATAAATATTCAGACCCCTCAACTAAGTACTTTGTTGAAGCACCTTTGGCAGCAATTACAGCCTTGAGTCTTCTTGGGTATGATACCACAAGCTTGGCACACCTGTATTTGGGGAGTTTCTCCAATTCTTCTGTGCAGATCCTCTCAAGCTCTGTCAGGTTGGATGGAGAACGTTTTGCTCTCTCTAGAGATGTTTGATTGGGTTCAAGTCTGAGTTCTGGCAGGGCCACTGAAGGACATTCACAGACTTGTCCTGAAGCCACTCCTGTGTTGTCTTGGCTGTGTGCTTTGGGTCATTGTCTTGTTGGAAGGTAAACCTTTTCCCATGCCGGAGGTCCTCACCGCCCTGGAGCTGGTTTTCATCAAGGATCTGTCTGTACTTTGCTCCATTCATCTTGCCTTCAATCCTGACTCTCCCAGTCCCTGCCGCTGAAAAACATCCCCACAGCATTATGCTGCCAACACCACGCTTTACCGTATAGATGATATTGGCCTTGTGATGAGCGGTGAGGGTCCTTTGGATTTCTTTTGGCAAACTCCAAGTGGGCTGTCATGTGCCTTTTACTACGAAGTGGTTTCCATCCAGTCACTCTCCCATAAAGGCTTGAGTGGTGATTCGAGAGATGTTTGCCCTTCCAGAAGGTTCTCCCATGTCCCATCAGGGCAGACAGCTCTGGGAAGAGTGTTGGAGGTTCCAAACCTCTTCCAGTTAAGACCTTAAATGCTGCACAAATGTTTTGTTAACCTTCCCCAGATCTGTGCCTCGAACACGATCCTGTCCGAGAGATCTACAGACCATTCCTTCAATCTCATGGCCTGCTTTTTGCTCTCTCATGCACTGCCATCTCTATTACCTTATGTAGACAGGTTTGTGCCTTTCCAAATTATGTCCAATCAATTGATATCACAGCCAGACACTAATCAAGTTGTTGAAATATCAATGGAAACAGGATGCACCTGAGCTCAAGTGTCATAGCAAAGGGTCTGAATATTTATCTAAATGTATTTTTTTCATATTTTTGATAATTTTGCAAAAAATTCTAGGTCTAAAAACTTGTTCTTTCTTGGTGATTATGGGGTAATGTGAGCAGATGAGGAAGAAATTAACTTAATCCATTATAGACTAAGCTTGTAAGGTAACAAAATGGGGAAAAGTGAAGGGGTCTGAATAGTGTCAGAATGCACTGTATATTGTATAATGCAGTTTATGGTTAAAAGTTGGTCTTGAGTAAAGTGCAGCTGCCTTCCTTTACCTAAAATGCATTTTTCTGCAAAATGAAGGTTAACCCCTTAAAAGAAATTGTTTACTTGGATTTACTTGACCTTTGTTCATTTATAGGGACAAGAACATGCTGTCATGGTTCTGCTAATGGCCATTAGAGGAAAGCTTGGCTATATGTGAATGGGATTGGATGGATGAGAAAAGAAATGAGAAGAGACTAGAAATAGTTTTTGAGAAATAGCTTTTTCATCCGGGACTCGGTTGCGCCAGCTGAAGGACAAACTAAGTGAGCGAAAATAAACTTTCTTTGGAAAACTGTGACTCAAAAGTTAAGGTTGGGCTCAGGTTTGATGGTTACTGTGCCAAGGAGATCTTCGCCATCTGTGCCAGGCGTGAATACACTTTGTGTTGAACGGCCTCCGGTTCCTACAGGGCTCTGGTCAAACGTACTGCAAAAAAACACCACAAATAGCTGCCATTCGGGCTGCTGCTCTGCTGACAGCTGGAGGAGGGAGATGTTTCCATATTTCACCGACAGCCAGACAGATGGACGGGTGGGTGGGTTCAGGCTGGGTGAGTGTAGGGGGCAGCCAAGAATTTCAGCAGACAGGCTGTCATGGATTTTCATTTCTGTAAACAATAAAACTTGTCAAACTTTTTGTTGAATGGACAATGTATTTTTACTTACCATGTGTAAGGCAAGCCCTGGGACAGAAAGGTCCCCAAATCTTGACATACCCCCCCCCCCCACACACACACACACACATACAAACACACAGCACACCACACCATATACACTCACCCCTGTCACTTTCTCTCGCTGCGCGGGCTAGAAAAGCAATTATGTGTGAGAGGGGAGATCTTTCTTTTCCTCGATAAGCATTCCCTGGTTGGCGTAATCTCTTGCTCCCTGCCTTTTGGCGTTTTTCTGGTTTGGAAATCACTGACGAACTAAATACAAAGAGTTGTTGGGGGGGGTGGTGGTTCTGTATGATGTGTTTCATGAGCAGAATGGCAATTTCAAATTTTTTATGTTTTTAACCTTTTGTCTGTCAGTAAGCCTAGCCATGGTTTCTTTTTTAACTGCCCTGTGAGAGAGGGAGAAAGAAATAACGACAGAAAAATGCGGGCGGGGTGGTAATAAGATACTCTGGATTAGATTGTAACACTGATAAGATACTCTCGGTTAGAAGGTAACACTGATAAGATACTCTCGGTTAGAAGGTAACACTGATAAGATACTCTCGGTTAGAAGGTAACACTGATAAGGTAGCCTGGGTTAGATTGTAACACTGATAAGATACTCTCGGTTAGAAGGTAACACTGATAAGGTAGCCTGGGTTAGATTGTAACACTGATAAGATACTCTGGGTTAGAAGGTAACACTGATAAGGTACTCTGGGTTAGAAGGTAACACTGATAAGGTACTCTGGGTAGGGCTGTCGCAATTATTACATAATGGCCTGATCGCGCTTATTTGAGCCAAATCACACTTATTTTATAGACGACGATCTTTTAATCAATCTTTTTATTGACAATGATTGTTTTGCCCAATATTTTGATTCCAAAATCACACGTTTCCAATCTGAATAAGAGGTTTTTAGGTCAATGTTAGAAACGTCTCAACTAATACCATGTGGATTATGTCTGTTTCCATCAGTCAGCATGTCTAGGGCACGGAGGAGAAGACCGTTTGACAGCTCTGCGGAAAGTTATAGGCTCAGATCATTCACCGAAACTCGTAATCTTCTTACTTGCAGAATGTTTACAGCTAGTTTAGAATTGTTTTGCTATGCACAGTAATGTAATTTCGCAACATTATTATTTAATAGACAAACTAATTTCAGTCGCTTATCTGTTGCATGAACTCTGATCGATAAAAGAAAAAAGCACCCAAGCGTGTGTATTGGGTCGAATTTTGTCATTTCCAACCATATTTCCTAATTAGATAATGCGCATTAAAATGTATGGATAGAAATATATGTTGTCCCATTGCATATTAAACGTTGAAACAGGTTTTGCAACATAAGGAAGGCTGTTTAAAAAAATAGGCTATAATGTTTGCAGCAGAGCGAGAGGTGAAACGTCACAGTGCGCAGTGAAATGTTATTGTCATTGCTTTGCGGTTGCGTTTTGTGAACAGCAATCGTTAACAACATTGATTTAGTGGCAGTTCCAAAGCCAAACACAACTGCAACTCTGGGCGCATTTTGGTTTTAAGCCAAATCTGAAGAATCATCTCCGGATCCAGGCCTACACTATTATAGTTATTATAGTGGCATAACAATTACAATATCGACAATTAAATTGTTAGTCGCAATTATTTGTGTGACTATTAATCTTTAACTAAAATGTCATAATCGTGACAGCCCTAACTCTGGGTTAGATGGTAAGACAGATAAGATACCCTGGGTTAGATGGTATCACTGAAACTACTATATAAAAAAATTACATTAAACTAATGTGCAATCATTTTTAAATCCTGGTTGGTCATTGAGCTTATTTGAAGATTTAAATAAGGTATTTTTGACGTCTGTTGTTTTTACACTCGCAGAGACCCAACTCTTCCCCTTTCTCTCCCCGAACACTGTCACCTTCCCTTCATCACTATCTCTCTCATATGCAGATCTTTCTTTCCCTCCCTTCCTGGGACGATCTCTCTCTCTCTTTTGGTCTTTGTCACGATTTTTACCTCTCCCTCTTCCTCTTTGCTTCCTCTTCTATCTTTCTGTTCTCTGTCTCATTCACTCCTTTCTCTCACCCTCCCTCAAGTTTTTTTCTTGCTTTTTCTTACCCTCTCTATTTCTCTCTGCATTACTCAGCCATTTAGGAGTGACTAATGATCTTGTCCTTCATGCAGAGTAGAGAAGAATGGACCAGCTATTATTTGCTCCATATGGTTCTGAATGCCAGCCTGAAGCATCTCCCCATAGATTAGAAACAGATTGGATCCATTCATTTACAAGTTATTAATTAAGTAGGCTTTCTTAATCACCCTCTCCTTTACCCTTGGAAATAAAACACTCCCCCAAAAGGACTAAAGTTGCAGATTTCAGACCAAATTGTGAAAGTCGCCTTGACCTTTGGTAATAGCATTAGTATGGGGCATGAAATGGACTGAGCAGTGCAGTGGGGTTTGTAGTGCTGATGTGACAGAAAGACCCACTCTCCATTCTCCCGAACAGCACAGGGGAGCAAAGGCATCGGGGTAGATCTCCCGAGGAGAGCTTGACGAACGTCTTGCTCTGACATCTCTCTGATGTAGAAGACAGTGTGATATGGATGAGAATCATCCATGGTTTTGATCTCATATGCACTTGACAGCTGTCCCATAATCCTCAGAGTCACTCACCGTCCTGGAGAGCGCGCAAGTCTAGTGTAGAATTGTTAAGTTGTTTTGGCTGCGTCACTAAATTAAAGCCTATTTCTTTCAGTGTAACCTACCTGAAGACACGTAAATATCCAAACCAGTCTACCTGGAATAAATGTAATTACTGGTCAATTTCCTGAATGAATGTGATCATCAATTTTACTAGTGAGAAAATAAAACGGCATGTGATATCAGAAGTTGCACAATTAAATTTATGTCAACCTAAAATGTTATCAAATAGTTACAGTTTATACAGATTAAATTAATACCCTTTAATATATCAATCAATCAATCAATCAAATTTATTTATAAAGCCCTTTTTACATCAGCAGTTGTCACAAAGTGCTTTTACAAAACACCCGGCCTTAAACCCCAAGGAGCAAACCAGACCTACACCCTCAGCCCTACACCCTCTGTCCTACACCCTCAGCCCTGGGTGACCAGTCCTCTTCTGGCTGTGCCGGGTGAACATATTAAGAGTACAAATTGTAATAATTATTAAATGCATGTGGGCTGAGTCCCGAGTCTATTTAAACTTAGTCCAGGTCGGAAGCATGACCAGATGGACAAGGACAGGGACAACACGGGGGAGGGGGGAGGTGTCAGCACAGTGGCAGCTGAAATCGTCAGGTATCGTCTTCATCTGCAACACAACCAGGAGGACTTTGGACAGGGACAGCAACGGGTCTTTCAAGCCTGGTACTCCTCAGGTGTGGGCCAGGACCTCAATCCTCCTACAAGGATTTATAGTGGAGAAGGAGAACTGACCCTACTCCCCAGCACAATAATATAGCAGCGTAAGACCTTGGGGCTGAGACAGGGGGGTCTGGTGACACTGTGGCCCTATCCGGGGGAGGCCCTGGGCAGGGCCCAACAGGCAGGAAAGCAATCCACCCACATTGCCAAGCATCAACCAAAGGGACACCCACCAACCGCAACCACCCTGAATGAGGGCCGAGTATTGCCAGCAGAGTACAGGCCAATTTCACAAGTGGGCAACAGAGAGACAACAACCAGCCAGTGACTCCGCCCCCGAATGGCGTTGGAGGGAGGGCATCCCAGTGGTGATGAGAGCCCACCTGGCAAGACAGCAAGGGTGGACAGTATCAAGCCATTCTGGTCACCTTCATGCCCCTGGGCCAGACTACACTTAATCATAGACCATGCTGAAGAGATGAGTCTTTAGTAGACACTTGAAAGTTTGCACTGAGTTTGCATTTCTAACCTTAATTGGCAAATCATTCCACAGTAGTGGAGCTCTATGAGAGAAGGCCCTGCCTCCGGCTGTTTGTTTAGAAATTCTAGGTACAATTAAAAGGCCTGCATTTTGCGATCTAAGATTACGTGTAGGTATGTATGGCTTGATAATTTCAGCGAGGTAAGTAGGAGCAAGTCCATGTATTGATTTATAGGTTAACAATAAAACCTTAAAATCAGCCCTAACCCTAACAGGCAGCCAGTGTAAAGAGGCTAGTACTGGAGTAATGTGTTCACATTTTTTTGTTCTAGTTAGGATTCTAGCAGCCGTGTGCAGCACTAATTGAAGTTTATTTATTGATTTGTCAG
>JACXGI010020643.1:0-10935 GCA_016801175.1 Esox masquinongy | reverse complement strand
GAGGTGTGTAAGGAGTTAGCAGCTTGTTGAGAGGAGGTGTGTAGGGAGTTAGCAGCTTGTTGAGAGGAGGTGTGTAGGGAGTTAGCAGCTTGTTGAGAGGAGGTGTATAAGGAGTTAACAGTGTGCTGTCTACACCAAGCAGTAATTATGCAGCTATTTAAGTAGCCCATCCGTTCATCCCTCTCATCTGTCCAACCCTGCTGCTTTTCCTCTTTCTTTATCCTCTTTTCCCTCTCTCCATCTCCTCTCAGGGCTCTGCCACTGTCCTCTTCTTCTCACATGTTTTGCATTCAAAAAATATTTATCTCTCTTCTCATTCTTTTGCCTTTCTATTTTCTTCTTTTGTCTCTTGTTTTCTCTCTATTTTCCCCTCCCATCTTTTTTCTCATTACACTTATCATCTCCTTTATACCTTCCTTTCTCTTCCTCTATCTCTGTATTTAACTGCCTCTCTCAACCTTTCTCTGTTTTCCAGACTGTTCCATTGAGCAAAACATTAAGTATGGGGAGAACTTCCACATCCAGCTAATGGGGGTGGATGCTCCAATCACACTGGAATACAGACCCAGTGCTGTAGAGGCCAACTTGACCTCCAGGTACAGTCAAAATATAAACTTCTCTGCTTTCCTCAAAAGAGGACTTGCTTTTGTTAACATCTCTCAACAACATTTATTATTGAGATGTGTCTTACTCGAACACTATTGTGATATAATGCCACTGCAATAATGCAACAGTATCAGAATATCATGTTGCTATTCAAAGTTTTGATGGTGGTAGCGTGGTTACGGTGATACCATTGTCAAATTGATAAGTACTCCGACACAATCACTCATAGACCATTCTGTTATTATCATCAATCTTGGGATTATTGTGTTAGCATGCTTCTTTATGGATCTTTATTACCCATGATCCTCTAGGCCAGCCCTGGTGCTGCTGACTCAAGGAGGGCTGTCCAGAGCCGGGTACCAGGGGCGGTTGAGTGTCACGGAGCACCGGGTCACCCTGAATGCCGTGACAGGGGCAGATGAGGGCAGCTACACAGTCAGAGACGTCAACAAGCAGATTAAGAGGAAGGTGTGCTTAAATGTCAAAGGTACGTTTGTTTTCTTGCTCCCTATAACTAGCCAGTTCACTGTTGTGTCATCATCAGTGGGTTTAAATGGTTATTTTGAGGGATCACCACCCCAACTACCACCATCATGGTCTCTGGTCCTTTTCCTTCACTTTCTTCAATGCTTTGTCTCCTTCCAACTCTTCGTCTCTCTGTCTCTCTCTCCAACTCTCTTTCTCTGTCTTTCTCCAACTCTCTCTCTCTGTCTCTCTCTCCATCTCTCTCTCTCTGACTCTCTCCAACTCTCTCTCTCTCTGTCTCTCTCTCCGACTCTCTCTCTGTCTCTCTCTCCAACTCTCTCTTTCTCTGTCTCTCTCCAACTCTCTGTTTCTCTGTCAGACCACCAAAACTTTGTGAAGCTGCCTGATGCTGGCACACTGAAGATCAACCTGATTCTGAATGCTACCATGGTGCAGCTGTTCTACACACCCGATTACGACTTTAAAACCAGGCAGATCCTAAACCGAGGACAGCTCACGGTACAAAAACCTGGAGGAAATAACATGTTCAAGCAAACATGTTTATGAGCGTCGTCAAGTCTGACAACACCATCACAATGTATACACCAAGGCTCAGAATAAAGACACAAAAACAGACAGCTAATAGGATGATTTTTTTTAAACCTTTTGAACCAAGCATGACTGTCTGTGTGATAACAGGTTCCAACAGACCTGGATCTGGAGGGGCGTATCTCACTGGAATCCTCAGTGGTTATCGTGGACCACGTCACAGCCAAAGATGCTGGACAGTTCAAAGTCACAGATATTCTGGGGTTTCCTGTGTCCAACATTTACCTGGAGGTTTCGGGTGAGAAGAGGGAGTGGGTGGGTGAGAGTACGAGAGGAAGGGGAAAGAGAAGGGAGGATGAAGAAGGACAGAAATAGGAGAACAGTTTACTGGTTCAGTGGGGTTGGGGTTTAATGATTTACCAATGGTAACAATTAAACAACTTTCAGTCCTTTCCTTGCTTCACCTCTGTCTCCCCTTGCCATTCTTCTTCCCCTGATCTCTTCTTTCCCATCTCCTCTATCTCATCTCCCTCTGCTTGCTCTTCTTTCCTCATTGTCCCATATCTTTGTTCTCTGTTCCCCTTCCTTTCTCATCGTTAGCCTACAGGCTACCTACCCTATACGTGACCATCATAGCCCTGGTGGGCCTGCTGGTCTTTCTGCTTTTGGTGTGTCTCTTGTCATGCCTTTTCAAGCAGAGGAAGAGGGCTGCCAAGGCTCGAGCCATCGAGAAGATTGCCCAAAGTGCAGGCAAGGAGGACGAGGGAGATGCCTTCAGGGAGGTAGGACACTGACAGACGGAAACCTAAACCGGATGTTGCCCAAATGGCAACCTGTTCCCTATACAATGCTCCAAGGACTTTACATTGTCATGTACGTCAGGGATGACTCATAACATAACATGGATGTGTGTGTTCCAGGTGGTGAAGAACATCACTCAGTTTGAGGAGTCCATGGCCCAGTCCACAGATATTACAGAGAAGTCCCAGAGCACCGAGGTGGATATTAAAGTAAGTATCAGTGATACAACGGTTAGTTCTGTAGACTTAAAGGAATTCAAATAATGAAAAGGGAATGTTCTTTTAATAGTTGTTTAAAATCTTCTTGGTCCCCCACACCTTTTCTCCTGTCTTCCCTTTGACCTCTGCTGGCTGACCTGTTGCCCCCCTTACCTCTGTTTCTTTGACCCCAGGGTCTGGAGGTGTCATCCAAGGAAGTGGCAGTTGGTAACCTGGAGACCAGCGACTCTGGGGTGGAGTTTAACACTACTGGCCTCCCATTGGACACTGACACTGATGTCCCTGACCAGATTCCAGAATCTGAGGCAGAGGCTGACAGTGTTGCCATCGTTCCACAAAACAAGCCAAGCCCACCCGCAGTTACCAAACCTAGCCTGGATCCCGAGATAAAGAATATCCCTGAACCGGCTCCTGAACCAAAGTTGACCATAACCAAACCCGTGGAGACCAAACTCAGCCCAATCCCAAGCCCAGTCTCCACGTTGGCTCCAAGCCCCATTGCCAAAACCCCTGAACCTGCCAAAACTCCCGAACTGAAAACACCTGAACCCAAAACTCCGGAAGTGAAAACACCTGAAGCAGCCAAAACTCCTATTGCTGTGTCACCAAGCCCTGCATCCCTTAAGCCAACCCCACCACTGACCCCTGTTTCCAAACCAACTGCACCACAACCGTCAACCCCGGAAAACCCCAAGCCCTTTACACCAACCCCAGAATCATCCAAGCCTCTGACACCAACTCCTGAACCCCCAAAGATTACAACACCAACCCCTGAATCACCTAAGATTCTAACAGCGAGCGCAGAACCCACCAAGCCTGTGACACCAACCCCAGTGCTGACCCCTGACCCTGCTCCAACCACCAACGGCTCACCTGAGCCACCAGCACCTGACACCAAACCTGCCCCTGCCCCTGTTGCCCTTATTGAAAGTCCTATCGCCAAGGCCACCCCTCCTAAAACCCCTGAGGTGGAGGTGATTGCCCCGAGTGGTCCAACCATGGAGGCCAAAATGGACACCCCTTCTGAGGACACCGCCACAGCCTGAAGACAGCACCCCTCCAAGGGAAGCCATCGGATCTGTTGACCTATCCTTCATCACCACTGTAGACAGACAATCAAACACCCCCTTACCAAATAAGGAACACAACAATGCTATAACTGATACTGGGACTTAAATGTAACACTTCTAATACATTTTGTAGCTTGTTACGATAGCTCACTCACTTAACAATACTGTTATCTTTTGGATACTTTTTTCAATTAACAGATAAGATTAAGAAGATAGGACGTAAAGGAAGACAGGTTCCGTATTGTTGGATGTTTTAAGTTGTTTCTTTTTTAATTTTTATGCTGCGTACTCTTTTGTAGTGTGTATACTAGAGCATGACTGCCGGTCTGACAACAACATCAGTTGCAGAGTTTACAATTAAAATGATAAACCGTAGCTACATTAGATATTTTTAAAGTTCAGGGGTGTGCAGAACGATTCTGCATCCTTCTACACAGAATGGCAAGTGAACATAACCCAATCTAGTTTAAACTACATCTATGACCAACTCCTCCTTCTCTGGACTGATATGACCTTGGATGATGCCTGCTTTGATCTCAGCATGAAAAACATACAGAAAAAAAGCACGAACAGTTAGTGAATTTACAATGACCAGTTATTTTTTATCTCACATGATGAAAGCAATTATAAAAATGAACTACCCCAACGACTTAATGTTCTTGACATAATGTTCTTATCAAATTGGATGAAATGAAGTCACCTCTTCAACTGTACTGACATTCATTAGATCCCTTTTAAGTTTCCATGAACCTTGGAATGATGTGACTTTCACTTCTGTCAGAAATGCTGACAATGCTTCAATGATGAAACATCTGGATACAAAAGAGCATGTCGTTCTTCCAGCCACACCACCGTGGATCTCTAGAATCACTTTAATCCAAAACAAATAACTTTTTAATCCCTTTGACCTCACACCCGCACCTGGAGTCTCCAGGGTAGTAAATCTTGGGAAATATACTGCTGACTGCACCATTTGGAGGGGGAGAAAGGGGGTGGGAGGGGAGAGAGAGGTGAGTGATTTTCATTTAAAAAATGAATCTTCCTACCTGCTTGAGTGACCCTCTAAGTTGCTCTGTGAAACGGCTACAATGTGAAGGTGATAATGTGGCCAGTGGTCTTACATGTAGTTTTACTGTTGGTCCTGCCACTTGACTTTTCATGTATAGGTTACTGGGCTGCCTTTATGTTCCATGACAGGGCTGTCCAAACCATTCCACGGAGGGCCGTGTGTCTGCGGGTTTTTGGTTTTTCCTATAAATTGTTTCCCAGTTCACACCTACACAACCAGGTAAGGGTAGAAACTAACCAATTAGTAACCTAATTAGTCAATCAAGTACAAGGAGAGAGCGAAAACCTGCAGACACACGGCCCTCCGTGGAATAGTTTGGACACCCCTGTTCCATGATGTATGAAAGTGTAGTCTTCCCTGAAACAGAACAAATTCACACGGTCTGTCGGACTACACCATGCCTACAAATGGCTAAACCATTAAATGTATCTATGAGCTGAATACCACTGGCCTAGAGCCTATTGTAGATGTGTGTCATGGCTTTGATGTATAGTATAGTGATAGAATAGTATAGATGTGTTTATTTCTCCAGTGAGAACACCCTCAGTGCTCCACGTCAAGGCCGGACATGGGCAGGGGGATGTTTGTCCACCATGTTGCCATTTGTCTCTTGCGCTGTCTTAAAAAGGTAATGCCTTCACTATTAACTAACCCAGCGGAACTCACGGATCGTGGCATGTGGTCATCTTTGTGTAGTTGCTTGAAACCTTGTTGATCTAGCTTAGATTTCTAGTGCAATAAAATGTCGCTCGTGGTTAGTTCTGCTGTAGTCATTATGTGGCACAGGAGGTGGCGTACATTTTGCTTGTGAAAATACCTCAGTGTTTTAACTGACTATACTGTAGGTACAAAATGAACACTGAGTTCAGAGCACTGAATCTAAAAGCATTTTGCATTATTAAGAGAGTCACAAATGAGAGCCTCGATAACAACCAAGTCAATATAATACATCTTCATTTTTAAATGTTGGGCTTTCCCTTTCTAATTGCTTCTAGGACTCTAATATATTTTTAATGCTAAATTGATATAAATCAAAATGAAACATTAAAGCCATATTATTGGATAGATAGATGTACGATGTGAGACATGGTGATGAAGCCTTTAGTGTTCCAGGTGCCTAAATGCTTAGTTATACTGTCATTCAGCTGATGTAAGTGATGTGGGCATTTTAGTGATATGAAGTGAAGGACATTGTAAAATTCTACCACTGGAGATGTTTGGCACCGCTCTCAAACTCATTTGCAATGCTAGTCAAGCTCTGTTGTGTAAAGCTGTAAGATTTATTCAGGCAATACAAAACTAAGTAATTATCTACTTCTACACACAGACGCACACACACACACACACACACACACACACACACAAGCACAGACACTCTCTCTTGTTCTTATAAACCTGTTGACAAGGTTCAGCAATGTAAATATTGCATGTGTAAGGTATAAAAAGGTTGAATGTGTTTAGTGTATAGAATGGTCGTTGTGTTATACTTTATGACATAAAAAATACTTATCTAATTTCTCGCCTTCGCAAAGCCTACATGCTGATTAATGAATATCCTGTAAACACACACTAATCTTCATTAACTTACACAGAATCCTAACAACTGAACACGATATCTCTAACTGAATAAGTTAATGTTTTTGTCATCCTACTGCAGATCTTGGAATAGATATCTAGAATATTTTGAATGGATTATTTTATATTATTGCTATCTCATTATTATCCTATGATGATTATACTCACAGTATAACATATAGGCATTACTTCTATAATACACAGTGATCTAACTATGTCACTTTAAAGGGAAATATCTTTATTGTAGCATGTCCACATGATCTGCTCAAAGACAGTATTGTTATTAACATTTTTATTGTTTTCTAAAAATCATCTGTGTGTGTGGACAGAGGTGCAATCGGTCATGTTATCTTCATTATGGCACTGGCGCATGTGTGTATTTGTGTGTGTGTGTGTGTGTGTGTGTGTGTGTGCGCGTGCGTGCACGCATACACGTGTGCACGTGACACAACGTTTGTATTTGTATCTTGTTCTAAGTGTCTAATATATGTATGTGAAATGAGTAGAAAGCTCACAATTTCTGCTGTATGTAAAAGAAAACTGTTCTAGTTTCTGTTCTATGTTTACCACACATATTCATTAGTGGAAATGAGTGACCTCCATTAACTGCCTATCCCCACACGTTTAGAAAACCACCTGTCTGTCCCAGACCAGACTCAGCAAGTGGAAAACCTCAGATAAACCCACAACACTGAGGGGCTCCACTCTGGAGGACTTTCATCTTTGTTTTAGTGCCTAAAATACTAAATAAAATATGACTGGCTAGTTGGCCTGTATTATATAAATGAACTTTTAGAGGCATCATTTGTTTTATATGATTTCTATGATGTAGCCTGGAAACAGACTAAACTGTGTTAAAGTACTATATAATGTAGCCTGGATGCAGACTAAACTGTGTTAAAGTACTATATAATATAGGCTGGTTGTAGACTAAACAGTGTTAAAGTACTATATGATATAGGCTGGTTGCAGACTAAACAGTGTTAAAGTACTATATGATATTGGCTGGTAGCAGACCAAACAGTGTTAACATACTATATGATGTAGGCAGGTCACAGAATAAACAGTTTTAAGATACTGTATGATGTAGACTGGTCACAGACTAAACAGATTTAACAAGCTATATGACGTATGCTGGACGCAGACTAAACAGTGTTAAAGTAATATGATGTAGGCTAGTCGTAGACTAAACAGTGTTAACATACTATGGGGCCGGTTTCACAAACACAGATTAAGCCTAATCCAGGATTAAAACAACAAACTCAATGGAGTTTTCTATTGAACTTAATTTTTTAGTCCTAGACTAGGCTTAGTGCATGTCTGCGAAACCAGCCCTATATGTTGTAGGCACACTGCAGACTAAAGTTTTTGAAGTACTATATATGATATAGGCCGGTCATATACTAAACAATGTTAAAGTACGGTCAGTTTTGTTGACCCAGATAAAGCCTTGTCCTGGACTAAAAAATCAAGCTCAATAGGGAACTTAATTGAGCTTGATTTTTTTGTCAAAGACTATGCTTAATCTGTGTCCGAGAAACCGACCATACATGATGTAAACTGATTAAACAGTGGTGACATACTATATGATATAGAATGCAAATATTCCTAGATAGACACATAATCAGAAGTTACACAATATTGGACTGTCAGGACAAGAGGCGTTTAATATAAAACCCTTGGATACTTACTCATGAAAGAGCAATGGAAGAGATAAATGTTGGTGTTTGGTTGCAAAGATTTATTTGAATGTGCATTTGTGTCAGAGGAATAACATGAAAGTGCACTGTGTGACTTGTAAGACAGAAAATGTTGTCCATCTTGTGAATAGAATGAATGTAAACAGCAGGTTGAATTCAAAATGGTTGCCAAAGCCTATTACAGTATTTAATATCTAACTGTCTTAAAAGATGTGGACCTGAGATGTGCATGTGAATACATTTGAAGTGTTTTCTACCCTGACTGTATTATAGCGCTTCCCAAAGGAGTAGTAACAAAACTGCACTTGGTTACCACATACCAAACACCAGAACCTTCTAGTGATTGAACTCTATTTGCGCTTGTTGGTTCCTGGCTCAGATCCTACCCCTGGCTGGGACAGACACACCAGATGTGCTACAGTGTTCTTACTGGACCTCCTTATACTAGATGAGCTATCAGAGGTCTCTCTGCCCTGATCCTGGTTCTGTGTGTTGACTTCTGCTCTCTGTTGGTCTTTCTCCTCCCTTTTTGCACAACACAACACAGACATTTTGTAAAGGATTTTTTTCTTTTTTCATGTCTAAAAAGAGATACTAAGAATAAACAAAAGATTATACAAAATGAATTGCCCGGTGTCCTTGCGTTTGTTTATTCTTTCTCTAAAACTTTTAATTTGTGGAAATCGGGAGGTAACACCTCAGGTAGAGGTAAACCAAATGTGTGGGAACTGTATTCACTAGCGTTCACCTCCCAACGCACCACTGGTAGGTAGGTCAGAACTCGTGGTTTTAACATGTCATTTTGTGCAACGCTTCTCACCTGGGCGTCTATCTGTCACACTGTGCACAGTGTAGCACATCACAGTAATGGCCGTTGGTGCTGCCTGAGAGAGCCTTGTCCTGTACAAGTCTGATGGAGCAGTCAGGTCACCTAACGTCAGTCACATCACTCATCATGTATCTGCTGACCCAGAGTCACCGCTCTCCCTGGGTACTACCCATTATGCACCCATAATGCATCCCAAATGACACCTAGTTCTCTACATAGTGCACTCCTTTTGGGACCTGGTGAAGTAGCGGTCTCTAGGGGGAATAGGGTGCCATTTGGCACGCTGGCAGAGTCAGTTGTGGAAGCATGTTGGGACGAAGGTAATGTCATTGTGCTGTCAAGTCCACAGAACCCACAAGGAAACTGGCATTTGGCCTTTGCTCGTTTCTGGGGCATGTTTTAGATACCTAGTCTTTCTGTTCACGATGACACAAATATCACATTTTGTTGTGGTGGGCAGAGAGGAAATGTTTGCTTGTTAACCTAGAATTTCTGTATTCACATGTATGGCAATAAAAGGTACATTTAACATTAGCATTAAATAACTAAAAACACAATGGCATACACAGTAATACATACTGATATAACATGACACTGGCTAGGTAAATGTAAATGTAAATCCTATAAACTTATTTTTGGACTAATAGAACTTACATAATTCTTACAGCCAGCTATAACATTTATCAGGAAACACACAGGATAAAAACAACTTCCAAATTATTTTTATTATTCTACCACCTCCCAAAACAACACGCCGTCATAGCGAAGGCCTGAAGAGATTCAGTGGATCCAAGTTCTTCCCATCGTCTGAATCGCACGGGTTGTAGAACGGGATCAGAGGAACCAGAACCACTCCCATGAAGAAAGTGTACAGCGGTGTCATGGTAACCGCATTATAGAACGCCACTTCCTCCTTCTCACAGTCCAGGAAGACTCCGATCCGGACCAGCCTGATGGACACTGGGATCTTGGTGGGTTTGGGCTCCGTACAGGCCAGGACGGCCCCTCCCTTAAAGGACAGGGTCCAGAGACCGCTGCTGGTGCCGCAGGAGTCCATCTCCCCTCTGTGGACGTCGTCCCTGGCCACCCCCACCCGCCAAGCTGTCTTACGGCCGACCTCCACCTCCCAGTAATGTCGTCCGGTGATGAAGCCTTCTCGGCCCAGAACACTGTAGTAGTAGTGGAAGCGACGGGGGCTGGGCGCGTGCTCCTCCTTGGAGGCCGCATGGATCACTTTGTTCTCATCGAACCACACAGAGGTGCAGCTGGGGGACAGGGTGAGGAGGGGGTGAGCTGTCTCGGGGTCAAAGGTCACTTCAGTGATGTCTGAAGTGGAATAATGAAGATGAGTTTGACTGCTGTTATATTGCAGGATATATTGAATTTTATATTGGGATCCTTTTAAGTAGGCATTAAAAAAGTAGACATGCTGTTAATAAACAAGACATATCTGTGAACAATATATCACTAAAAGACAAAAAAATGATATTAAGAATGAATATTATGTTATATACTTTTAGAACTATGTCGAATACTGTAATAATACAGCTAAATACTGCATTACTTGGGTAGAGGCAGCTCTTCATATGTTTCCATATCCGGTATTGGATGGGCCCCACAAACTGTCCAGACCTTACCTCCACGCCCACGTCCGGAGGTGGGATGAAGGCCACATTAGATCTGTATTGACCGGTGGATTAGATAGGAAGAGGTACAGTACAGAGGAGTCAGTATGGAATGATGTAGGAGAAAGTAATTAAAAGAAGGACAGGGTCACATGTTTTAATGGAAAGGTTTGGGAAGTAAATGAGAACAAGAGAGAAGTTTTGAAAGACAGGGGAGTGATGGAGAGAGGATAGAGAGAGGGGATGACAGAGAATAGATACAGGAGAATGACAGAAGATAGAGACGGGGATGACAGAGAATAGATACAGGGGAATGACAGAAGATAGAGACGGGGATGACAGAGAATAGATACAGGGGAATGACAGAAGATAGAGACGGGGATGACAGAGAATAGATACAGGGGAATGACAGAAGATAGAGACGGGGA